>JASANB010007382.1:0-172888 GCA_030248155.1 Sabatieria punctata | reverse complement strand
CCGTGCGGTGAATAATTTGCTCTGTACAAAACAAAGATTTTCTTATGTTTTCCCAACGTTTTTTAACCTGATTTGTCTTTGGGACTGATTTTTGGATTTCTCGGCATCATTTCTATGGCTTATTTGTTTGGCAGTTTGTCTCCTAAGAAAAACTCTCCTTCTTCGTCTGTTGGCACTGTGCCAACGAAGAAGTCGGACGACTGCGACCGTTCCGACAAAGAGTGTGTGAAGTGTAAGACGACTTTGGAGGATGGAGAGACATTCAAATGTGCGTACTGTGACCGCTCTGTCTGCTTAGAGTGTGTGACTGATGGAGCTAAGCAAGGCTGCCAGTCAAGATCGGACAAAAAAATTCTCTCTGCTGTCCTAAGTCTGCCGTCGATTCAAATCCACTGCGGCAAATGTGCGTTCCCATCTTATGCCGAGCTGATCGCAAAGGTGTCGTCTCTCGAAAAACAATTAGTTGACCTTAATCAACGCTCCTCCTCCATTCCGTCATCGACCGGTTCTCCCGTGTTGACAGAGGAGTTTCTCGACCGTCTAGTGACCCGCGCGGTATCGGCAGCCGTTGAAGTAGCCACCAGGACTGCGGCGGATGTGGCAAGAGAGACTCTCGAGAAACAGTCCAAGAAGCACAACCTGGTAGTGGTCGGGTGGCCAGAAAAAGAGCCAAGTGATGAGAGGCAGGCTGCGGCGGACCTGGCCAAAGTGAACAGCTACTGCGACAAGCTGGCGATCCCAGTGGACAAAGTGAGTGCGGTGTTTCGTGACGGCCGGCCTCAATCTCAGGGTCGTATTCTGAAAGTGTGCTTCACGGAGCACGCTCTGCGCTACCGCCACACTTTTCTTACGAGAGCTGGCGGACTGATGCGAGAAGATGGCGAGCTTAAGAGGGGACTCAAGTTTAACCCCTTTGTGCGACCAGACCTTACCTTCCAAGAACGGCAGAGAGATGCCAAATTGAGAGAAGAACTGCAAACACGGAGGAACAATGGTGAAAAGGACATAGTCATTAGGAATGGTGCTATTGTATCTAAAACTAACAAAACAAATGCCAACCGTCCGGCAGAGTAAATGGCTGTAAAATGCTGATCGAGTTTATTCTGTTTAATGCTCGCAGTCTGAAAAACAAAATTCCAGATCTTAGTTTTGAGAGCTCTCAGCATTCTAGGGCCGTCATTGCTGTGACAGAGACTTGGCTGTCTAGGGAATTTAGTGATGCGATTTTTGGTAATGTTCTGTTGACTCATAATATTGTGCGCTCAGATCGGGGGTCGGCTGGTGGAGGAGTTATGTTGCTTCTTCCCAAAAATTATAATTTTGTAACAAAACAAATTTTCGGAAATCAATTCCTTGAATCTGTATGGGTGTTGTTGTATGTCCCTGGTTATGATAAGCCTTTTCTCCAACTTGGGGTAGTGTATCGTACACCTTCGGCAGAAACCTACGAGTCGACCGAGTTCCTTGTAGAACATTTGAGAAGTTCTATTCAAAACAATCTTCCTTGTGTTATTTTAGGTGACTTCAACTATCCGGCAATTCGATGGGACGAAACAGAAGCTGGGTTTGGCCCTTCTGATTTATTATTTTACGATTTTGTTTTGGAGAGTAGCTTGGAACAGTGTGTATTGCAGCCAACTCACGAAAGAGGTAATATACTTGACTTAGTATTTTCCAGTGAACCCGGTCTGGTTACGGCAGTGAAAGTACTTGAATCGTTTAGCTCGTCAGATCACTATCGGATTACAGGCTACATTGGTCCTTTTGAGCTAGCTCTCAAACCCATAAAACGGACTTTCAGAAATTTTAATTTAGCCGATTATGAGTCAATTTATCAGTACTTCGGGGTTATTGACTGGGTAACAGAATTTGACAGATGTGCTGACGTCAACCAATTCTGGGTCACATTTTTAGATGCGCTAAATTTATGTGTACAAATGTTTGTGCCGTTGTGTGACATTCGGTCTTCCGTTATTCATTGGTCCAGCGATACGCGAAGGTCTCACAAGAGGCAGCAGGCGCTATTTAGATTATATAAGAATAATCCTACTCTGCAAAATCATCAGAATTGGTCACAGTCAGCAGCATTATGTCGTCGGCTAAAACGTAGAGATGAATATCGGAGGGAACTTAGAATACTTGAATCAGACTCAAACAGTAAATTTTGGGCTTTTGTAAAATCGAAATTAACCTGTAAATCCGATATTCCAACACTGGTCACTGACGATGGTCGTATTATTATGGATTCGTATGAGAAAGCGGTAGAATTTAACAGGTTTTTTGTATCAGTTTTCGTTCAAGATGATGGTAATCAAATTTCATCAAAACCATTAGGGGAGAGGCGTCTGAGTCAAGTACAATTTGATGAACAGTTAGTTTTCGACCATTTGGTAAAGCTCGCTGCAAAAAAGTCTTCCGGGCCTGACGGCATACCTCAGTTCTTTCTTCGTAACATGGCAACAGTAGTAGCTGAACCATTAAATCGGATCTTTCGTCTTTCTTTTGCATCTGGCGTTGTCCCAGAGCAGTGGAAAATTTCTAAAGTAATACCCCTACATAAGAAAGGGTTAGTATCGAATCCAAAGAACTTTCGACCTATAGCCTTGCTTTGTGGTGCCAGTAAAGTTATGGAATCCATAATAAGGGACCAAATAGTGACTTTCTTTAGAGAAAATCGGTTAATTTCAGATTCCCAACACGGCTTTTTGAGCAAAAGGTCTACTGTAACGCAATTACTAGCAAGTTTGAATGACTGGACAGCAGCAATAGATAGAAGGGAAACTGTTGATGTTATATACTTAGATATAGCAAAGGCATTTGATAGTGTATCCCACAACAAACTTATCAGTAAGTTGATGCGTTTTGGGGTCTCAGGTAGCTTGATTAACTGGTTAAAACACTATCTAAGTTATCGTAGGCAGTATGTTTGTATTGATAATGATTTTCAATCTCCTGAAAGTTTGGTGGGGTCAGGTGTCCCACAGGGTAGCCTTTTGGGTCCAGTGCTGTTTCTGGTTTATATAAATGATTTGGAAAGTGTACTCCAATTTTCCAATATTAAGCTGTATGCTGATGATGCCAAGTTATATTTCTCGGTTCCTAAAGGGGTTGTAAATGAACGTCTCAGGACGGATTTAGGGCACGTGTTCGAGTGGGCCTCAAAAATGCAACTCTCAGTGGCTATTGAAAAATGTTCTGTTGTTCACTTAGGTTATGGAAACACCCACACCGAGTATTTAGTCAATGGTAACCCTCTGCCTGCTGTTTCTAGTATTGTTGATTTAGGAGTCACTTTATCTAACGATTTAAAATTTTCCCTCCATTGTCGTAAAGTTACAACTAAGGGCTTTCAAACCGTAAACCTAATCTTCCGTGCTTTTCACAGTCGAAACCATGACCTCCTTTTAAAATTATATAAAACGTTCGTGAGACCAAAGCTGGAATACGCAACTGAAGTCTGGAATCCAAATTTGCTCAAAGATATAGATTTAATAGAAAGAGTTCAGCGTCTGTTTACTCGTCGATTGCCAGGTATGCAAAATCTTTCTTATTATGAGCGTCTGAGGGTCTTAAACCTTCAGTCATTGGAAGAACGTCGCTTGATTCGCGATCTGGTTATGGTCTACAAGATTCTCGAGGGACTTGTGGAGCTGCCAAGGCAACTGTTATTTGAGTATGCTAATGTACGAAGCACTCGTGGTCACAACCGTAAATTATTTGTTCAACGGTCAAGACTTGACATAAGGAAGTTTTTCTTTTCAAATCGGGTTGTTCCTTTATGGAATAGTTTACCAGCCGAAATAGTTAATGCAGCCACGGTTTCGCGCTTCAGAAAATTAATTCAACAGTTTGATTTTACTGAGTACTTGCGGGGAAGGGCACTCGTCGGACAAACGGCCACGCCCTCCCCTTGATCTGAGTTGCTTGTTATTCTGTTGGACGTGTATTAAACAACATACATACATATACCATGTTGAGTGGAGGTCCGATTTCTTGGGCTAGTCGACGCCAGTCACTGGTATCGAAGTCCACCACAGAGAGTGAGTTTGTAGCGCTGTCGGAAGCAGTGGGCGAGACGCACTGGCTTCGTCTTCTTCTGAAAGAATTTGGCCTGCAGCAAGATAGCCCCACAGTCTTGCACGAAGACAACAAATCGGCTGTCGCACTAACTACCGGTCCCTCCACACACAAACGAACGAAGCATATTGAGGTGAAGGTGCGATTTGTTCAAGACTATGTTGCGGCAGGTCACGTGAAAGTCAATTACATACCGACCAGCGAGCAGCTGGCAGACGCACTAACCAAGCCCGTCCCGTTTCCGACCTTTGCTCAATTCGTTGCTGGAATGGGATTGGAGCCAAACACCTACAACTAACCCACAAGTTGAAGAGTTACCTTCTTAGTTCGTCTCTTCGTCGGTGCTCGCTTCATTCTAATGAAGCTTTAGGTTTCGTCGTCAATTTTGGTTGGCGTCTTCTAGCACTTTTAGAGTTCTTTGTTCTTAACTAAAAAATAAACAAACATGACATGACTCACTACATTGTACGTGTGTTTAGATTTTGTTCGGTAAGCCACAAGGAGGAGTGTTGGCAAGTTTATTCAACACTGTACTGACGTACAGTATGTTCGCCATTTGTGTTCGGTTATTTATGTGCCTTACCTGAGCACTATTGCTGACTAGGCGCGTGATACATTTACGCTGTATTTGAGCGCAGCCTTTTTTCCTCTGACAGCTGACAACCGGTTTGGGTTTGTGGCCCCGTCATAAATCATGACCCTTGTCTGCTGTCAATATAAAAGGGCTTCGCTCAGTTAGTCTCTCACTTGGCCTCTGTTTGTTTGCTAGTATAAAGTTGCTCCTCTCGCCACTTTCGGTCGCCTCTCAGTCCACTGCGCTTTCCTCCTACGCTCTTGAGATGGTATTCATGCAAATCTTTCATCACTCCCCTCGGACGAGCGTCTCGGGGACTGATGACCATCCGGAAACAGAAGAGAGAGTGGGTGCGAATCTCCTGAGCTCACTGATGAAACATTGATCGCACGGTCAGTACAGTCAAAGTGGTCTGGGACAGACATAAGCAAAGGGGGGTCTGTCTGAGTATTGGTTGACGGTGGTTGGCGTACTGGCGGTTTGGATGCGCAGGAGAGCGAGAGGTGATTGAAACAAGGGACGATTTAAGATGCATTTTGCGAGAAAGTCAGCTTTGGTGCCGGAGAGAGGGGGCAAGCAGGGCCATCTCACGGATCTGGCTGATATTTATATCTATTAAAATAGAGCACAGTTGAAGAACAACGGTGCATGCCCGGCCACCAGCAACCCCCTAGAACCGGAGCTGCACCCCCTCAAAGTTGGGTCGGCAGCAATTTTCGGGCTCATTTTATTTTAATAGCTTTGACACCCTCCATTCAAACGATCACCCTTCATTTGTTTCTTAAGCTAGGATCCCGACTCGCATATGCTTTTGTAGCTGGTCCAATGGCCTTTCATTTTCTGGTACTCCCGTTTCCAGATCATAGCTTGTTACCGAGATATTCGCCGAAAACTGCGAAATTTTCGCAAAGTGCCACTCCGTTTTTTTTTTCGAAAAATCTTTATAACTTTTTGTGTAAAGGCCCTGCCAAGCTAATGTTTCAAAAAAAGTTAGGCATGAGTTGGCCAAACAAAATGAGCGCCCCAAAGTGTGCGATTTGGGGGGAGGGGGGTGTTTTGGCCTCTCAAAGGTGTCCGAAAAAAATTTTTTTCTGCAAAGCTTAGTTGTTAGCATACTGTTATATGCAGTTTTGTGTGCTGAGTTCGAAAATGCATTCAGTTATAAATCCGCGGTCCCCATAAATAGGGTGATCACTACTTGCGCCGATTAATGTTTTGAGTGTGCACATTTTTGCCCATTTTTTGCTCCAAAAGGGCCACCGTCCTTGGGCTTGTACGAATATTGTTATGTTTATGCTTAATTGATAGCTAATCGTCATATCTACCCATCTCGTGGGCAGACATATCCGTCGGCAGACTCGAATGCTACGATTGTTTTAGTAAGTGGCGGTTCCGGGGGAACTCGGCCGATAATCGATGAAGTAAGGCGATGTGACGAGCGCGTAATCTGAGATAGCATGCAGTAATTGGTTGTGGATGTGCTGGTGCATAAAACAATAATGTACAAGTCAAAAGTAGTTGTTTGATACCGGATTTGGTCATATTTGTTAAAGATTTACAATTTGGGTGCGCACGTTTTACATTCTTTTGTTCGAGACCAAAAAAACGTATCTAAGGTAAAGCTGAATATAGCATGCAGTAATTAGATGTTGATGTGTAAAATAATAACCAGGATATCGTCAGCAGTCGTTTGATACCACATTCAAAATTCTGTGTTCAAAATTTGAAATTCGAGTGATCTCCCCAACTGAGAACGATCGCAAATTGCCGGGCGGACATAAATCGCCTACCAAAAATTCGGAAATTTGGAAAGCTGCAAAAATGTGTAATACGGAAAATGGAAACGTCGCCCCAACAAAGTGGAAAACAAGAAAATATGCACAAGAAGAAGGCGGACCATCGTCACCGGATGCATATAATTTACATATCGGAACCATCAACAGTTCGTTGCAGTTTGCTACTTTTCTGTCCACTTTCTACGAAATATGGCTGAAGGTCGCCGTGCCTTCGCATCTGTGGTAGGTTGCTTTCATTGCTCAGCGTTGTTACGCGATACATAAAACCCGTTGACCGTTTTTTTGTTAGGTAGGTTAGGTATTAGTAGCAGAGTAGCTACGTAGCTACTACAAACAAAAAGCTTTGAATTGAAAGTTGTCATCACAAACGTTAATAAAATAATATACAATGAGCTGCGTGTGACTTTGTAGGATTGTCAAGTGCTGCTGTCCGTGATGCTCTTGAAGGCTATCAAAATGAAAACCTGCGATCTCTGCGAGAGCTGCAAGATGAAGTTTATCGGATTACGGGTGTGCGTCCGGCTATTTCAACTCTTCATCGTCGCATCCATCGACGCAGTGTGAACAGTCGAGTTGGGAGACCGAAACAGAATTCGAGAAGCCAAGAAAGCAAAGTTCGTTCGTTTCTATCAACAGTAGGGCCTACATTTTTAAAATCTACTTGACCATACATAGTCTACTCTACTGTGCTTTGCCAGGCCCATTCACAGTGTCCCTCATCGCAAATTTAGTTAGTGTCCTAGATAATTTTCAGGTTGTAGTCGAAGGCGCGCTGCCACCCGCTGCTGGCCCTACCCGAAATTTGTGGACGTCTTACGCTAATCAAACCCTGCTTCGTGTTCGCGACCCTGCTACTGGTAACAACTACACATTCAGACGCAAAAAGCGGTGGGGAGACGGGACTTGGCAGTATGAATGCAAGTCGTGTCACACTGCTCGGTACAGCCGGTACAAGTCTGCAAAATTAGCTCTACAGAAGTAGGTAAAAATAATAACTTTAGTTGTTGAACGAATTCGTGCCAGCTGCCGCCAAAACTTACGGAGTAGCCGAACGGGAAATTCTCCAATCGTTCCCGTCATTTTGTCATCGCCGAAAAGCTCTGTGTTACGCTAAGAAGAAACCGGGACCCATTGATCCGTTCGCTAATCCAGAATGTCTCTTGCCCTCTCATGATGGACAAAAGTGAGTTTACTACTGCACATAAAAGCCGTCCAAATTGCCTCCTCAAAATTCCGATTCTTTGGATCCCTTACTATAATATCACGTTTGTGTTATGTGCATACTGTACATGCATCTATGAGCCTGAAAATTGGGTTGGGGTAGTCAAAATCCGAAAATTTGGGGGTGGACCTACTGATTTGGGGGTGTCGCGGCCATTTCTTAGGTGGGTGGGCTAATAATAGCTGTAGCCGTTAAACACATACGTAGCGTACATACGTATTTGTTCTGCAATCCTGACTTATAGGCTGATACGTTGCACTGGAGGCAGCTTACCGCCTACCTTTCATTTTGCGCTCAAGATTTCACTGATCGTTTGAACTTTCTGTTGTGATTTCAGTTGTGCTGTGCTTTTTATTAATTTCAATTTTTATGTTGCATCGTTATAGCTTTTAGAAATGATGGTCGTATGCATGTTTATTGAATGAGTTTATAGAGTTTTCTGTTTTGTGGCGTTGAACGCACGTACGTAGCTAGCTGATATAGTGATAAAGAACCGGGCTGTTTCCAAGTTAGAATAAATCTGACACATTGGACGAGGAAAAACCGGTCCGTTGCAATCACATGATAATATGGGTTGGGCCTACAGATTTGAGGTTGCGGCCTTATTTTCGGTGGGCCCAGAAAGAAAAAGGTCTGTGTCAGGTCAGGCTCGGAATTCTTTGTTTTATGCTAGGTAATGGTTTAATTTGAATGCAGTGTTGTTGCTACTGATTTTGCATAGCTAATATAGAATTTTGATTACATGTATGTACTGTAGGTATGCGTGTGAAGTGTGACCTCAACAAAGAATTCTATTTGCATTATTCAAATTTATAGAGTGAAGAAAAACAAACCCAAAAAGTTAGTGCTTAAAGTCAACTTTCATGCCCATCTTTGTTGCCTTCGAGCGAATTCATTTTGGCCCTTTGCTAATTAATCGAGTTTACCGATTCCTTACTTTACTCGTACATACTTACCGAGTTTCAAAAAATCAAGGTTTACTTACTGCGAATACTTACTGAACTTAAAAAAATTTGAGCTAGGCACAACACTGGTTGAACGGAATAACAAGACTTTGTATGGATTCGGTTCAAACAATTTCTTCTTTACAATTTAGCGCTGAGTATTTCTTTTCCTTACTGCGCAATTGCAGCTTTCCAAGTTTCCAGATTCCCAGTAGGCGATTTCAGACATCGAAAATATTGTGTACCACAGTGTACCGCATGTGTGTACCGCATTGATTTTTCCGGTAGGCGATTTATATACGCGCCGCAAATTGCTGTCTCCCTGAAGCCATTCCAAAGTGCGGACTAGAATAGGAGTAAATCGAGTACTAGAATTCCCGCCATCTGCTATCCGTTTTAAATTTTCATAATAGTATGATCATTAACCGCGGTGCAATGCAGTTTTTCTTATGTAGTTTTTGCTGCTAATTCTGAAAATAACTTTATTTTTGCTCTACGTTGCCTACTTTTGAAGATATCGGCATTTTTATGATTTGGGAAGAAAACGGCTGCACTTGCTATAACATGCTCGTTTGAAAGGTGACTCAATTCAGTCGCATCTAGGGTACAGAGCCATCCAAATTTATATCACCTAATGCAGTTTTTGCCGCTGATTACGAAAATGACATCTGTTTTTCAATCTGACTGCTCCTGAGCTACTTATGTAATTTTTATGCCCTGGTACTCAGACAATAAGTTTTCTGTCAAATCTGGGGTAACGTGGTATATTTCTGGTGCAGTTTTTTCCGGTGATTCAGAATATCATTATATTTTTGCGCTACGGCCACTCGGTCGCAAGTTATGGACCGCCAAATTTTCATTAAGAAACATGCCGTGAGAAGCCGTAATCCTAAAATAAATGTTCAGCATTCATGCATTTCTAAAGGGAACCTTTTGTCAGTCAATAGTGTACCCGATCAATTTTCACTCGCTGAGTTCAAAAATGGCGTTTGTTTTAATCTATAGTTACTCCTTTTGGAGGTGTATGAATATTAATGCAAATTTTGTTTGATCAGTAATATCTCAAAATTGAACAGCAGTAGAGAAAAACAAAGGTCATTTTTGGCTATATCATGCAGTTCGTATAAAGTTTCAAGTTACTTGCATTGCATCAGGGCTGTTGGGTCGGTTTTCTTCCTCGGTTTTTTTTTCGTTTTTTTTCCGAAAAAAAAACCGTTTTTTTTCCTAGGGGCTCGGAAAAAAACTAAAATGCGGAAAAAAACTCAAGTAAGTTTTTAAAGGAAATAGGCACAATCACTGGATAAATTCGCTTCCAATGCTTTGAATTTACATTAATAGAAGCCTTACAAGCATTTCCATGGCATAACTTAGCTGTTTTTCGCAAAAATATTGGTACCATTTTCAGGCAACTTTTATAATTGAATTTTTGATGTTTTAAAATCAAATTACTACTCTAAAACATGAAATTAGTGCATTTTGTAATAAGACTCGCGCTATTTCGTTGAATTCTGCAATAAAAAGCGATTGTTAAAAATTTTTTTCTGTCATCTCGGAAAATAACTTTTGCAAAAAAGCCGGCTTGAGTTTTTTCCGGAAAACAAACAGCCCTGCATTGCATATAGTACAGGGTAAACGATGAAAAAATAAGAATGCAGACGACCCTATTTATGCTACAAACAATCAATCAATCAGACAGACGCCAGCCGCAATTCGAAAGAAGCCGCCAAAATAAATGCAACTTTTATGCAGCTGATTTTTATTTAGTCTCAGTCCGACCGACCCGCAACACTTGGTAAATCTGCCTAAGCTGCTACACAACCATCTTGCTTTGAGCCATTCTATGCCAGCAAACTGATATTTGTTCCCACCCAAAAATGGCCAGAGGTTAAGGATAGAAATAACTGCTTTCTACTAAATTCTGGCAACTAGAATTTTGGCGTCCGTTAAAATAGGGCGTCAAGTCAGCAAGAAAGACATCACTTTGCAAAGAAGGTCATGTAATTGAATTTATTTATTGGTGCATAATCAAAAACGTGAACAGCGCCAAGTCGAAACCTTTAGAGGAATGACTAAATAAACGAAAGAAAAATGCAGAAACATTGTGAGCCAACCAACAAACAAACAAGATCAACGCAAAATAAACGAGAACAAATCAACACTGGTCAACGGCCTAAGATCTCACTGACTATAACTAACAGTGCACATACACAAATGATAATATCTCATTACTCGCACAACTTCTTCACTCCAAAACAGAACAGAATACAAACAAACACGGTAAGCCCTCTTTTCGGCTGTGCTAAGCTAAAGGAGCTCAATCAACTATCAGGCACTTGGTCATATCTTCCAAAATCGACCGGTTTGTTGGGCTTAAAGGGCGCCATTTCCTGACCAGTTTCCTCGTCATCGGCATAGCGACCGCCGGTCATGGAGTTAGGGAGAGCGGCCAGCAGAACCGGCACAAAGAAGAGAGCGTGCAGGAATCCGGCGCAGACCACCAAAACGACTGTTTTGAAGAAGAGCGCGAACGTATAGACACCGTTCATGTCCAGCAGACAAACGCAGAGAATAACGGCCAGCCCGGCCTGCACGGTCGGCACGCAGACCGACTGGAGGGCGGTGGCCAGACGATGACCACTGTCCAGTGCTTTCGAGCCGCTGGCGAAGTACTGGTAGACCAGATGCACGTTCAGTTCGACCGCCAGTGCCACCGCCACTATTATGTTGAGCAGAGAAATCGGGTCTAGCTCGGTGCTCCAGAGAGACAGAAAGCCAACCGTGCCTACAAATACAAACTCATGTACTTGTATTTATGTAGTCTGCTACTCGCTCACTACGAACCAGGTAGCAGACATGGGCAAAGGGGGTTGATCTACCGCTACCGCTTCTAGTAGGCATGGGCGACCATTTTTAATAATTCGCGCTACGGCAACGAAAATATGCTAAAAGGGCCCATAGCATGACCGCTTATGACAATTCAGGCAAAAAAAAACCGCATTCGATTTCATCAAGAATTAGAAAAATGCTATTTAATGACAGCCGCCTGCGAAGGACTTTTCTATGGCGCACTTGGTGCCATTTTTATTATGGGCAATATATTTGAATAACTCGCGCTACAAGAAAAAGTTCATGCTAAATCGGCGATAACATGACCGGATGCGATAAATTACGCAAAAAACCGCACTTGATTTCATGAAGAATTAGAGAAATTCGTGTTAAAAACAGTTTTTGTGTGAGCCGCGCAGTTTAGTAATTAGCATTTGGTCGCACGTTTGAACTGGGACTGATTTTCTGTGGCGCGATTTACGAAGATGCAACCCACTTGATTGTTTAAAATCTACTAGAAGGCCGTGAATATCCGTAACACAGCTAAATTAATGCGAAAAAGTATGATTGCAAGCGTTGTACAAAATAAAATACTGAAATGGGAAAAATTTAGGGTTACAGAAACTTCAACACCGTTTGTGGGGTTAACGACAAACAGCAGAGAGCCAATTCTTGTATCATTCGAAAGCCTGAAGTCTACTGTACTCAGAACCGATTGAAACCTTTTCGCCAAATCCATCGTTTTATCACAACAATCAGGAACGCGAAAAAAATCCCCGAAAAAGCCGATTTTCAGTAGTTAAGAAAGAATCCAATTTGTGGGGACCGCGTCAAACTGCTTTAAGAAAAAGAGTGGTGCTACATAGGTAACAAGTTACGCTGATTTCAAATCCGATTGAAACCAATCTAATAAACTCTCCTTTCAACAGAAAATGGACGTTGAAAAACGACGAATTCAGTTTTTGAGAAAAAAATGCCCTTTAACGGCTGAATTATGGTTCAAAATGCATCTTATTCGATAGCTCGTACTCTGTTTCGTATATGTACATCACTTCCTACCATCAATAATCGAACAAAAAAGAATTTGCGCTTGAAGTTGCGAAAACCGTTTTCGGACCTTATTTTGCCCGTATTATTGTATTTTCTAAACGGCGCAGCCGGACGAAGCGTGCCCATCCCTACTTCTAGTGCAGCAGCAACAAGCGACTTACCGAGACAGACGGAGCCGACGGCGGCAGCCAAGACGAGCAGACAGAAGAGAGCGGGCACGAAAATAAGACCGACCAGCGCGGTGGCCAGAATGGCCACAATAATGGTGCAGTAGACGCTTTTCTTGGCGCCCAGAGAGAAATCGAACAGACTGGCATCGTACTCCCAGACGGTGGTGTTGAACTGACTGTACTCGGACAGAATCTCCCGCACCCGACTTATCTTCTCCACCCGGTTCGGCCAATAGTCCATGTTACGGTAGGCCGTCATGAAGTAAAACGACGTCACATTGTGTTTGTTTCCCCTGAAACAGGTACAACTCTACTGTGTGTGCCCACCTTCGTCTGACAGGTTTTGCTTAGGCTTACATAGGTCATACATGTACTAGGGGTTACTTCCCCCGCTAGAAAGGCGAAACGCCACACCCCTGGGACAGTTTAGGGACAATCACAAGTACAGTACTAGTGGCGGCTCCAGTACTAACAAACTGGTTCATAAATCACTATTTTTTAGCTTGTTCTTTGCTCTAAAACGCTATTTGACAGTTTAAAATAGCGATTTTTACCCTGCTTGCCTGAAAAAAGTGCTAAAACGCATTTCCGGGCGCTTGGAGATTTTTTAAATTTTCGACCCCGACCTGATGAAAAACACCTCCCCCAGGTCGGCCCGGACTCTTAGATGTATGGCTTCAGTGAACGCTTTCCAAATCGTCTCATAGCACGTATTCGGCGACCTAAGTCTAGAGTCAGGCACTTAACGCCGTTTATGGTACTGGCACCACAAATGGTACCGCTGCCCATGGTCATGGGGGGCGGTAAAACATATGGTACGAAATCTGAGCGAAATCTGAAGGGAGTGGGACCATACGGTACCCATTATATGGCAAAAGTACAGTGGCTGAACGTGGGGTACCATAGATGGTCCGTCCCAGTAGCACAAACGGCGTTAAGTGCCTGACTGTCTAAGGTCAGCTGAGAGTCTAAAGGAAACAGACCCATAGCTTTCGACTTTGGCCATGGTTCTGAAGAGTTTGTTGGAGTCCTTGCTCATGAACTCGGGCACGCTGTCATAGTTGATGGGTTCTGGGTCGAGGCCCAGCCAGCTCATGTCGTTGATGCTGATGGCCCAGGGAATGTAAGAACGCAGCCAGCAACTGGTATAGTTGGAGCCGAGTGCGTTCGGTATTTTCTCCAGTCGCGCCAACATCTCATTGAACTCTTTGGTCTCCTCATCTGAACTGAGGTCGGGCGGCGAATTGACGAAGAACGTGGTGGTTTGGTGGCCTCTGTTGACGATCTCGCGCGAAATTCTACTCGTCTCCACAAGTCGCTGGTTGGCTGGGAACGACTTTTCTGGAGACACCACTATCTGGAACCAGATCGCCGTCAGTCAACGATTTGCATTGACAGTACTACAGCAACATCAATCAATCAATCAATCACAAAAAAGCCATCCAACCAACCAACCAACCAATCAGTCAACCAACAAACCAACAAAATAATCAACCAATCAGTCAAGCAACAAATCAACAAAATAACCAGCCAACCAAACAACGAACCAAACCAACCAAAACCAACCAACCAAAACGAAAACCAACCAACGAAAACCAACCAACCGACCAAAACCAACCAACCGACCAAAACCAACCAACCAACCAAAACCAACCAACCAACCAAAACCAACCAACCGACCAAAACCAACCAACCAAAACCAACCAACCGACCAAAACCAACCAACCAAAACCAACCAACCGACCAAAACCAACCAACCGACCAAAACCAACCAACCAACCAACCAACCAACCAACCAACCAACCAACCAACCAACCAACCAACCAACCAACCAACCAACCAACCAACCAACCAGACAATGAATCAGCCAACCAGCAAACAAAATAACCAGGCAATCAAACAATCAACTAACCAATCAAACAATCAACCAAGAAACCAAACAAACAATCAACCAACCAATGAATGAAAGAAAAAGTGACCTGCATTCTAGCCAGTCCGAGGAGAGCGAGGGCCAAGTAGAGCAAGAGCAGCAGCAGCACCAGCAGTCTGGCTTTCCAGGTGGTCAGAAATCCAGCGTACTTCCTGAGCAAGTGTCTGATGCTGGAGTCTACCTGCGGCCAGAGCGGCGACGTCTGCAGCGGCTCTCTCAGACTGGTCAGAGTGAGCAGCGGCGCGAACAGAAACAGTTGGAAGAGGAAATTGAAGGCCAAGGCCACCGATGTGGCCGAGCAGAAGATACGAACCAACGGCATCCGACAGAAGGCACCCACCGCGAACGCCACGCAATTGGCCAGACTGCTGGAAGCCAGCGACGGACCGATCTCTCTGAATATCTGCCCCATCTTCTCACTCACCGACATCTCCACATTGGTGGTGTGCTGCCGTCCTAATCGGTGCCAACTGTGCAGCAGCAGGAACGCCTCCTTCAGACCTGAAACCACTCTTCTCTCTCACACTGCATCAAAACCAGCTTTCACACTACCGATACACCAACCGTCTGAGCTAATTGGCTGGTAGCAATCTGTTTGGTGAAAGAATATTTAAATCTTTCAGATCAACACTAACTCCTTTGATCACAAAAATGTGTTCGCCAGTTCAGAGTCTTGATGAGATGCCGAATAACGCAAGATTACACTAAAGCGCGAAGAACGGAAATAATTATTTTAGTGTTGATAGGCTTTTTTTTGCAAAAAACCTTATGGAAATTTTGTGGAGAAATCGGTGTATTTAGCCTCAGATATACATTAGCAGTGCAGCTCTATCTATATGCTTATTCTAACAATAAAAATAGGTTTTGAAAGCAGCAGCTACTCTGTGAGCAACGCACATAGGCTGTAACACTATGATTAAACCAAACTATTAGCTTTTCTATTTAAAGTTGCTTCTCATAAATCCTTGCATCTCCACAAAGCTAAATTTCATGCACGGAGAACTTTTGAAAAAATTTTCGAAATCAAAAATTTTCATAAAAAGGCTTTTTTGGTCTTCAAAAATTTTTTACAACTCTAGCAATATTGTTTTCGGTTTAAAAATCTGTTCTTTTTGTTCGCTTACATAGGTCGAAAAAATCTGCAGGTGGTGCTAGCTAGTCAATCACGGAGGCGGTGGCTGATTTTCCAAAAAAGTCCAAAAATCGTTGTAAATTGCCGCCTAAAATTTCCAATTTTTTTAAGGTCTCTGCCACGATGGAGAGAGGAGTACCTACGCACCCAGGATCTCCGGCCAATGTATGAAAATCGCACCGCGATTTCGAATAGTTAATGTAAAATAGACGCAAGACACCTACTGTAACTATAACTGGTAAAAAAGTTAAAAACTTGATTTTTACCCACAATTATGCTTTACTGATTTATTCAACAACATTATACCTGATCAGCAATGTTTAAATTACGATTGAGATGAAATTAATGCTTGCAAACAGACATGGGCTAGCATTTCGGCTGAGGGGGTAGGAGCGTCTTAGGGGGCTGAGGGAGTGGTAAGCCAAAACGTCCGATTTTTGGTTAAAAAAATCAAGGTTTTTGCCTTATTTTTCATTAAAATAAGCTATTCAGAGCTCATTTACACCTAATCCAAGCACATTTTTATCATAACTTTCTATACAAAATTGTTCCAAAAAATTCCTGAGTGGGTAGTGGCCGGTTGAGGGGGGTAGGTCAGAACCTGAGGGGCCCAACCCCACTGAGCCCCCCCTTGCCCATGTCTACTTGCAAAGCTAGGCAAAGTGTGCACAGACCCCCAATAAAGAGCTCTGTTGCTTGTAGTCGGGCTGAATTAAGCGTCCTGCTTGTTATGCAATCGTACGAGCTACTTTTCGAGCAAGCCAAAAGCTTATCAATGTGCTTATGTTTCAGCAGACGAAACGCCGAGTCATGTTACAATGCTTACGTATATTTTCAGAACAATTAGTCTAATTGCTCGACGCAAAAATAAAACCAAACTCACCAACCGCCATCACAACCACCGGTAGCATGAACATTAGCGCATTGGCCGGCTGTCCACAATAAGCCAACAGTCCCACAGCGGCGGCCACCGCCAGAATCGGACATAAAATAGCTGCCAGGAGAGTGAAGAACTTGAGACAGTCGAGCCGGTTGTAGTAAGCAGCACCCAGCAACACAGAGAGAAGCACCAATATCAGCAGAAGCACCCACCCGGTCAGGAAGTAGTAGACCACCGACCTGGCCGCCTGCATCACAGCCAGATTGGCGATCTGGTCGCCGTAGGGGTAAATCTCCAGTCGACTACTACTGGCCGACCAGTTAAGCGACATTTTGTACAGTTCCAGCTCCCATCGCTTCAGAATTCTCTGCATAGTGGCGTTGCCCTTGTCGGCCAGAAACCACAAGGCCACTGTTTTTGTGGAGTTTACGGAGGTGCCGGTGGTTTGGGTGAGGGAGGGGTCGCTCTGCACCTGGTAGAAGTTGTTGGAGAGCATCAGCTCGGCGTTCCACCAGGAGATCTTGGGGTAGTCCAGCTGGACGTTCGGCTCTGGCTTCTTGCCTTCGTTCAGGTTTGCACGCTGCTGGTTCATGCCTTTCTGAAATTTATTCCATCAGCAATTAGATGCTTTTTAAAGACCTTCCTTGTCATAATACAGTCATGCACTTAACGCCGTTTATGGTACTGGTACCATTATGGGGTCGGTGCCATTATATAGCAAAAACTAGTGTTCCGACGATATCAAAATTCGTCGATATTCGATATCGATATTTTCAACTCAATATCGATCGATATCGATATCGATATCGATATTTATAGTTATGCAAGAAAATCTCAAGATTTGAAAGAACAAACTGCTCTCACTGGTTATCAGTCTAGCACTGATGCAATCAGCGGCGGTCTGATATAAATTAAGTAGAGAATCTAAGAAAGGCAGTTGCCCTTCTGAAGCCCTTCAATGAAAAGTTTGACCCCTCAGGCCGATGTCCCACCCTCATTAGGCATAAATGAGCTCAGACAGAATAGCTGTATTTTATCTTATTTTAATCCTTTCAACCACCCATCAGCCGGCGTTACCTCACCAGGATTTAAAAATTTACCACCCCTCAGCCGAAATGCTAGCCCATGTCTGCTTCTGCCCTCCTGCTTCAAGTGTGTACAGTAGAGTGAGCAGCTCTTCAGTGTTGCTGCAGACATTTAAGAACCTAACTGTTGCTGTCTGAAAGCTGCGAATGCCAAGAAATTGACGTTTCTGAGAGCTATCATGCCACTGTTAGGTTTTGACACTATTCCAGGGAAATAAACTTGGTGTCAGTTCTGTTTTTTCCTACTTTTCAGGACAAAAAATATCGAAAATATCGATGCAAAATATCGCGATATCGATATTGAAAAAAGGGTCGATATATCGACTTTTCGATATCGATATATCGTCGGAACCCTAGCAAAAACGGAGGGGTGTATGTAGCTTTTCGGCGGGGGATTGGAAAGTATAAAGTCGTCTTCTCAAAATTTTGACAGGGGTATTGGCCGGCAAGAGTGCATGGGCAGTCGAGGGGATTTTGACCGAAATTATCTGTTTACCCAAAAAAAGGTCGCCAAAATAATCAGACGGGGGTCGAGGCGGCTGGTGTCAGGGGATATGGCCATAACAGGGGGTAACGCCCCGGCCCGTGCATGGTTCCCGGCCCGTGCATGAGGCAAACAAACCTACGAAACGTTATGAGGTAAGAATCCACCCAGACCCCATGTATGCTAGTGTCCTACAGCTACATGTTCGTTTTAGCGTAGAACTATGTTCCGATTTTCATTTGTTCAGTCTGAATGGGTTGACCTGTCTGTCACACTAAATTGCGCGAAGCAGTGTAAGTTTGTTTTGCAGGCCTGTCAGTTCCAGTTCTGGTATCACGTTTCGAGCACGCGTGCCTTTAAAACGGCTGATGTTCGGGCCTGTCTAGACGTCACGCTTTTTTGGCAAACTGCCATCACACCACGTAACAGCAAATACATTTACTCTGGCTCTGACGTCTTACAGTAGGACTATAAATTTTCCGGAAATAAACAGAAATTATAGCAGAGATATTTGGAACAGAGAAAGAGTTTCCTTTAACTATAAATGCAGAAATCCAATCAAATTTGCGTTCGCACGGTTCATACATAGTACAAGCTCGCCTGGAACAAGTTGAGAGAGGTGAAGTTTGTAGTGAAATGGGACCATACATGTAACAGGGAGTCCGGCGATCTTCCCCCACCCGACTTAGGCAAGAGCCGCCGATCGAGGGACCTTCCCCCGAGACGATTTTTTAGACCTACCTCCGATTTTGCTGGCAAGTAATTATTTCAGCAGTTTTTCAGTTTAAAAAAATTAAATCACCTGTAAAACAGCGCTTTTTAGCTGTATTTGAGCCCAAATTAGCGATTTTTGACAGCATTTAACTCAAGCGATTTTTTAGCGTTTTTAGTACAAAACCTCTTAGAACTTGGGCTCAGACCACCGGCCGGCGCCAGACACCCAACCCTGCTTTCCGATCAGCGGATGATCTATATGAATTGGACACATACGGGTCGGGTAAGAGACAATCGATCCCACAAAGATAAACTATCGTGAAAACTATTTAATTGCCAGTTTCAACTAACTCATGAAAACACGTGCGTTGTATATAGTTATTTTAAGGAACTTGCTGGTCTTGGTAAAAGCAGAAACTGAATCATTTTTGAAGATAGGAATCCTCAGTATGAGAATTAGCTGAGACCATAATTTAATAGCAACCAAGTCGCCTGGTTTTTGAACAGCACAGAAAATTCCAAGACTCAAAGTGCATGCCGGCGATTGGGTGTAGGCAGAGACGATGGCTAATTTTCAACCTGACCGTGTTGAACTGTTTTTTTAGAATTGAAACAATAGCAGTGTGGAGCAGACATGGGCAAAGGGGGCTGAGGGGTTAACCTCTAGGTATCGCCGCTACCCCTTCAGGAATTTTTAGGAAGATTTTTGTATGGTAAATAATGATAAAAGCATGCTTAAATTAGTAAAAAAATCGGACGATACATGGGCCGGGGGTGATGGGGTTAACCCCCTTACCGACCAAGACCTCGGTCGGTCATACCCCCTCGCCGAAAAATTTTGGCGACCTCTTTTTGGGAAAAGCCCCCTCGACGGTCGGTCCATACCCCCTCCAAAATTTTGGTGACCTTTCTCGGGAATGCAATTTTATACTCTCCAGATCCCCCGACGAAAAACCACATATCCCCCTCGGATTTTCCGGCCCTTGTTTGCCCTCAGTTCCCTCAGGATTCGGTAATTTATCATTCTCTCGGCCGAAATGCTAGCTCATGTCTGGTCTGGAGTAGCCTGGTACTCAGACCCTGAAGTCTGCAAAGGTAGGACTGAATTTCCAATCCAACAAACCACTCGAATTAGAATTGGTCTGCATGGTACGATTATAACAATGGCTCCAAAGTTATGCTTATGTACCGACTTTCACTTAGATAGCCAGGGAATTAAGATCAGTAGCACCGGTAGAGCTAAACTCAGTCTGGCACTGACTCACCCAAAACGCTCCGACGGCAATGTTCAGTTTGCACCTGGGCTGACACGACATGTTGTACACGTAGCTGCCTTCCTCCAATTCCGGGGCATCGATGCTAAAGTCAAACGGCACGAAGATGCGGTAGTCGTACAGTTCCTGCAGGTAATCCTTCCGCGTCAACGAGCCACCGTCCTTGGCCTGCACGAACACTGCCATCCCGAACGGCCCGGCCTCCTGCTCGAAGTATTCCCGATACACGGCGTTCTCGTGATGCGCCGGCGCGTTGTCGGGCGTAAAACCAAACCGGACATCGTCGTAGAGAGTGACTGAGCGGATTCCGGAAGCTAAGGCTAAGCCTAAGAGCAGAGACAGGACGGCGAATATGGTAGGACGGGCGCCGACTAAACGTCCGACGTTCTGGAAACCCCACTGAATGCTGTTTATAAGGTTATGAGTACAAGGCACTGAGTCGGCGCGGTTTTTGGTCGACATCTTCTTTGGCACTGCAAAATATTAGTTATGACGCTTCTTTGAAGCAGTAACGTTTAAAACCGCTCTAACTAACTGCGGCCGACCAGAAAGAAAAGAGATAGGAAGAAGGAAGGAAAGGTCACAAAGAAACTTGTTTTGTTTTTAAAATGATGATAGGTCGGCCTTCGCATAGAATTTCGACTATTCATTTATCTTATCAAAACCTTTGCAGTCAGATCTTTTACAAGAAGTCGGCGTATAATTACGCACTAAAAGCAATGACTAACTAAGGTCGCCTAATCTCATTCATTTGTTTTTTGCTGCGTGTCCAGCCGATTCAAAAAAAGTCTGCAGCTGCTGTTCTGGCTGTAGTTTCGAAAGAGACAAAGCGAAGCGGTAGTTTTGAAAATGCACTTAGCCATTTTAGCTGACTACGCCTAAACCTGTTTCTTCTATATACTCCAGCATACATGTACTAGCAAGGTTTGGGGGGTTACACCCCAGCTAGAAAAGACAACCCCCTTCTCACCCCCTCCTCCGAGACAGTTTAGGGGCCCCCGGCCGGGACCCAAAAATGCAACTGTACCAAAACCCAAACTACTGTACCAGTAGCGGCTCCAGTACTAACAAACTGACTCAGAAACAACTGATTTTTAGCTTAAAATTCGTTTGAAAAGCCTTTTGAAACCGGATTTGGCGTTTTCACTGCTGATGTTTAAGAGAAATCGGTGTTTTTGGAAGCCATTTTTATCGTTTTTGCTTGTTTTCCACTCTAAAACGCTATTCGGCAGCTGAAAATAGTGATTTTTAGCCTCTTTACTGAAAAAAACGTGCTAAAAACGCATTTCAGGTTCTGAAGCTTTTTGTAATTTTGGACCTTCTCTAGGCGATTTCCCCCCTCGACCCCCCGCCCACCTGACGGAAACCTCCCTACGCCGGCCAGGACTTGTTACATGTATGCACTCGAGGCTATAAAATGCCTAAATAAATACCGTTAACAATTCTATTTTGACGTAATGGTTTATTTACAGTAGGGTTCCGACGATATATCGATATCGATATCGAAAAGTCGCTATATCGACCCTTTTTCCAATATCGATATCGATATCGATATCGCGATATTTCGCATCGATATTTTCGATATTTTTCGGGTTGGAAAGTAGGGCAAAAACAAAACTGACACCAAGTTTATCTCTCTGGAACTGAAAAAATACAGTTTTTCCTGGACAACTCAGAGACCGATGGTAGTCAAAACCTAACAGTGGCATGATAGCTCTCAGAAACATCAATTTCTCGGCATTCTCAGCTTTCTGACAGCAACACTTAGTTCTTAAATGCCTGCAGCAGCACTGAAGAGCTGCTCACTCCGCACACTTGTCACGTCTTGGCCACGGGTAGTTATGCAATCCCTTGTGTCAAGGGGACCCGGGCATCCGTGAGAGCCGTTGTTTGTGGGTTTGAAGCTGGTCGAAGCGACTGGAAGTAGTGGATGTAAAGCCCAAACCAGACCGCCAAAAGCCGGTGATGGCCAGTAGGTAAATGGGAACTGAACCGGCGCTTCCTAAGCACCTAATGGCAGAAACAAAGGGCAGGGTTGTTTGTAGGCAGGGCTACCCCATTGAATGGCTCTGAAACTCTGGAAAAAGCGAGGGGTGTCCTGAGCTGTCCGAAAGGTCAGTGAAACTCAAAAACAAACAACAACATTTAAAACAGGAGCAGGAGGGCAGAAGCAGACATGGGCTAGCATTTCGGCTGAGGGGGGTGGTAAATTTTCAAATCCTGAGGGGGTACCGGCAGATTGATGGGTGGTCGAAAGGATGGTAAGCAAAAAAGTCCGATTTTTTTACTAAGGTCAAGATTTTTTGGCTTATTTGTCACTAAAATAAGTTAAAATACGCTATTCTATCTGAGCTCTTTATGTCTAATGAGGGCGGAGCATAGGCCTGAGGGGATCAACCTTTTATTGAAGGGCTTCAGAAGGGCCACTACCTTTTCTGCCATTCTCTGCTTAATTGATATCAGATCGCTGATTGCATCAGTACTTGACTGATAAGCAGCGAGAGCAGTTTGCTCTATCAAATTTTCAGATTTTCTTGCATAACCATAAATATCGATATCGATATCGATCGATATTGAGTTGAAAATATCGATATCGATATCGATATCGAATATCGACTATCGATATCGAATATCGACGAATTTTGATATCGTCGGAACACTAATTTACAGACCGTGACTATTATTAATTATAGACAGACGCGACTACACATAGGAATGGATCTCGATCAGTTCAGCAGCAAAATAATGCGGCGTTCCGAAATGACTCATTAATCTGCGTCAATAGAAAGAAAGGAAGGCAGTGTACACAAACTCTACAGTTCTTAGAAAATATCGCCATGAAAAAATGTACTATGAACAATACGGGTCGGTGAGAAAGGGCATGACCGCTTATCGAGGCAGGAGATGAGGGGACTCCCCAAAGTAAAACAGCCCACCCCAACCATGTTCGTTCGGCCGAGACGACCAGTTTCGGGTGGCAAAGTCAATAACGTTCAGTAGACGCATTTCACGGCAGACCCACTCATTGTTTTGTGTGTACTTCTGACCCGCCGGCCGATAAGCAACAGCGGACGCCTAAAACCCTAAACTATGTCACATGTTGACTGGTAACAGTTGCTAGCTGGCTGCCGCACCAGCTTTCAATGACTCACTCGGATAAACACGTCGATGCAATGATGCCCTACCCTTCTGATGGTGTGGCACCCCAGATTCTAGAAAATTGGACATGCAAAATTTTGGCCTTTGTAAGGCATTCAGATAATAATGTGTTAAACAGTTTAGCATGTGTTAACACTTGAGTCTTTGTCTTTCTTTTCCTTCCCCTGAAAGGCGAGCGATTAGAAACCTGCGGCTGAATTCGTCTGCCGGGCGGCCCGTGCAGGTCTCTAGGAGTGATAGGGCTGAATACGCTCTACTTTCTACCTATTTTTGCAGTACATCAGTATTGTTCAGGGAGCTCCGTATTACGATCAGCAAATGCGAAATAAAGCTAATAGCAAGCAAAAAACAAATCTCACCAACTTGGTGAATAAAGTACGTATACAACGCTTGCGTAGACTTCGATTCAGTTCGCCTGTCAAGCATACACTAGACTACGTTTAAATTAAATCGACAAGCACTTTTCGGTACGGAAATTTATTCAGCGTACATTGAAACCTTTCTGCAAGGATCTCTAACAAGATTCCAAGCGCTCACTGGCAGGTGATAACAACTTTCAACTGAGCAGTGTGTGGATTAAATTCAGCTTCGGCCTCTTGCTCCACCAAATCGACTGGTAGAAACAAATCCAAACAGTAACGACCCTCAACCGTCAACAGCAACCGATCCTGTCCTACTTTCAATTCTATCTCATCTTTGCCTTTGACACCTTTTAATTGCACCGTCGCTTCTATCACGCGTTGGCGTTCGGCGTTTAGCTTCGATACCAGTTTGTAAGGCGGTTCTATGGCCGTTTTCTCGCTGACGTCAACTATCAGAGATTTTGCCGGTTTCTTGCGAATGGTCTGCGCCTTCAGTTCACCCATTACCTTGCGATTTTTGAGAATCACCCATTTCTGTCCGTCCAGATTGAGTGAATGTTTGGCGAGAACCGCCTCACTAGCCACCACGATAAAGAAGGCCTTGAACAGATCGCTGTTCTGTAGTTTGTGTTCGTAAAAATCGCCATTTATTATCACGTCCAACACCACGCAGACGTGACCGGAATTGTCAGTTGACTCGCTCAGCTCCCCGACACTCAACGGAATTTTGTAGGAACCCGGGTCGGAGGACTCTATTATTTTAGCCAATCCTTCCTGCAAAACTTTTTCAAGTTGCTTATTTGGTTTGCTCATTCTAAACACCTCATTCATATCATCCATTGGAGGCGGCAATTCGGCACACCTGCACACATTGAGGAACAATTTTGAGCTGCGCCCCTTTACATCGACGTCGCGAAATTTGACGCAAAACCCCGGAGATGGGGTGACCATCCAAAAATCGGCATCCATCAAATTCAGTTGTCTAAAACGCACATACTGTACTGTACGGAGGTCCATGCGAAAGCAAAGAAGCCACCACTTAACACAAAACGTTTTAAAGAGCAAACATATCTTCTGTACATAAAAATTATACAATATGTACCACATTTTCTCTCTGGTGAACGCTTGAGACCTGAGACATGTGCATAACAGTTCAATTGCCCGTAGGGAGGAGAATAGGGCTGAGCCCGAATTCCGATGGGAAGTGCAGGCAGAGTAGAGTACTAAAAATCGCTTAAACCCGTAGTTTTGGGCCTGGTGGACAACAGTAAAAATCGCCGTTTTAATACAATTTTAGTGTCTGAAATAGAAACAGTAAAGAATGGCAGAGAAATTAGCTAAAAATTGGTTCCAGAAAAATCGGACGATGGGCGGAAAAATTGTATTGTCGCACAGAGGCGGGTCTGTCTGACCATAGTCGATGGGGGATGGATGGATGGATTGTCCGAGCGGGGCCGTCGTAGCCCCTGCGTTCCGCACTGCGGGCCCGTCACGCACACCCACATCCTGCCATTCCTTCGCTACTAGTCGGCACACATGCTCGGTGTCAGTCTGGGGTCGACGGGTCTCAATGTTAGCTGTCCCTGTTCCTGTATGTCCCAACACGTATGGCTTCTATTGAACCTATAGGTGCTGAAAGATATTTATACTAATCCCTTTGCATTCCTTTGTCATTGTTTGTTTTGTTAATAAAGCGCTCACTCTTCATTTGGCTCCCGAGACCAAAATCGTTTGTTGTGTTGTGTTACACTATGCCGAAAGCCAACTCCAGACCCACTCGTTCCAAGGCCAAGTCGAAGCCTATTCCTGTCACTCGTTCCCGATCTACGTCTACATCCTCCGCGCACCTCTCCAACGCTCCTTCTCCAGTCACAAGTCGGCTCAACCTCACAGATGCTTCTCTCGTTCATCCACCCTACATTGTACGTTCCTCCTACCGTCTCTCCTGCGTTCCTGCAACTTCTTCGGCAGCAACAAGAACGTTTCGATGCCGACCAACGACAACGTGAAGATGAAGAACGTCGCCGGCGTGCTGAGGACCAACAACGTCATGAAGACGAGGACCGACGCCGACGCGATGAAGACCGACGACGCCGTGAGGATGATGACCGCCGACGTGCAGAGGACCAACGACAGCGTGAAGCATTCCAGCGTCTTCTGGATCAGCAAGCCGACCGTTACGAACGCCTTCTTGCGACTCTTCGCGACCATCCTCCAGCTGCACAGCCACAGCTCGCTGTCACTCTTCCACGTCCCTCTATCTACTGTTTCGATCAGTCGGCTAACGACGTCTCCTTCGCTCACTGGTCCGCTGACGTCACCTCCTTCGTTCAACAATCTGGTCTCTCATGGCGTCGGGTGTTGGAAGATGCTCTCGATACTCCTGCTAGACAACAGTTCCATTCTCTTTCCGATGCTCAGACTACTACTCTTGATGCCGCGCTTTCTCATCTCGAGCCTCTCCTGCAACCGGCCGAGTCCCCCATCCAAGTTGCTCTCACACTCCTTCAACAGCCGCCCAATCCCGACGTGATCAAGCTCGCCAATCACTTCAAATCTCAACTGGCCCGTCTTCCATCCGCGGAGAGTATCGCTGCATAGAGTTGTAAAAAAAAAATTTTTTTTTGAAAGCCAAAAAAAAAAGCTTTTTTTTATGAAAATTTTTCATTTCGAAATTTTTTTTTTCAAAATTTTTTCCTAGCATGAAATATAGCTTGTAGGAGATGCAAGGATGCATCAGAAGCAACTTTAAATGCAAAAGCTGATACTTTGGTTCAAACATAGTGTTACAGCCTGAGAGTCGCATATTCTACCTGCAGCATTGCTCACAGAGTGGCTGCTGCCCTTTAAAACCTATTTTTATGCTTAGAATAGGCAAGAAATTGATAGAACTGCACTTCTAATGTATATCTGAGGCTAAATTCAGCGATTTCCCCCCAAAATTTCCATTCTGTGAATAAAATAAAAAATTTTCGAAATGGGCCTTCAAAAAAAAAAGCTTTTTTTTTTAAAAAAAAAGCCTTTTTTTTTAAAAAAAAAGAGCCTAACAACACTATCGCTGCAGCCGCGTTTGTTAACCTCCTCCCCTATCAAGTCAAGAAGCACATGATTCTGCACCTCTCTGATCCAGCCCAGCCTCATGACATCTACTCGGTTACCACAGAAGCTGTCAAGTACTACAACACCGAGCAGGCAATCAATAATTCTCTCAATCGTCGTTCGTCTTCTCCATCAGTTCCGAGGCCAGACAAGTCCAACAGTTCCCCTCCCAAATGTCACAATTGCAACAAAGTTGGCCACTTTGCCCGTCAGTGCCGTTCACAACCCGTCTTCTCTACCAAGTCTCCTCCTGGCAAGGCTGCTTCCGTGTCTCCAGTTCAGCCGGCTGTCCGTCGCCTTGTGCTCGAGTCATCCCGTTCTCATATGCGCCCCACTTCCAAGTTTACCAATCACCGTTCCTCACCGGTCACTTCACGAGCTTCCGGCACCGTCAAATGGTTCGATCCCCTCATTGGTTATGGCTTCATCACGCGCTCGGACACTCACCAGGACTGTTTCGTTCACTCATCCTCTGTGCTCTCTCCACATTCCTCTCGTTCGGCTCCCCAATTATTCTCTGGTGAAGAGGTCCATTTTGATGTCACTCCTGATCCATTGGACCGATCCGATCGCGCTGTCAACGTCTTCCCCTATGGTCTCTCCGGGGGGAGTGATGAAAGATATTTATACTAATCCCTTTGCATTCCTTTGTCATTGTTTGTTTTGTTAATAAAGCGCTCACTCTTCAGTGCTTAGGCAGCTCAGTCGGTTCCCATTTACCTACTCGCTGTAACAGCTTTCGGTGGGCTGGGTTGGGCCTTGTGCCGACCACCAACTCTTTGCGGCAAGAAACCTGCCCCGACGACTAGATGAACGCACGACCACGCGCACAGTGGCTTTGCGGCCTAAACCACTACACCAACTGCGCCGGCTAGTCGATGGGATGCCAGACAGACCCTCGTTAATGTATGACAAAAATAGTATACAGCAGCATGCACACTTTAATAAACATGATATTCACCAAATAGGTACGGAGGTAGGACACAACACCCAACCAATACGTAGACAAAACTGCACAGCCGCATTTACCATTTTATACTGTACAATGTACGTACAAATTTCAAAACGAAGTTAAGGTCTTCTTGGCTAAATTACAGACCGGAAATAATAGGAGCACCACGTAAAACAGCCAACAAAATTGCAGTCAACTTCAACAACGCCGCACAAAACGACAACAACATCTGACAGTTCAATATCTGGCGTCGGTTATGGTGACTTTGGACAAATTCTCTAAAGCCAATAATTCAGTAGGCAAAATGGGCAGAGCAAAACGGACGTTACTTGATTTCTGTCGGGTGCCCACTTTGACGGGCAGCAAAAGAAGGAGAAAAGCCAATGCAACCAGTAAAAACGAACCCGGAATAAAGGCCATCACGCCTCGGTAGAAAAGAGCGCAATCTTCAGCTGAATTATTGGTGGAACTGAAATTAAAACTGCTTCCTCGTTCTGATTAAGTAATCGAGGCAAAACTTGGGTAATCTGCATATTTATTTTTGACAGCAGACCGTTTCATGCAGAGAGAAAGGAGGCAAAGGAAGTTTGGCTGACTTGCAGGCAGGGTGAAAGACTTCGATCGCTTGGAACGCAACGCCGTTGCTCAGTTTGTCGCTGAAGCTCATCGCTCCGTAGACAAAAGCTGCACTCTCCTGCAAACCAACCCACTGACCTAACTAAACTACAGAATACAGTAATCACCGTATTTTCATGTATGAGATCGGCGGTGAGTGCGAGAGAAGTGACCAGCAGAATCTGCTGGGCCACACCCATCAGAGCAGACAAGGCGAAGACGAAATATTTCAGATCTCTGAACCACAGAAACACACACGTGCCCAGACCCGTCACCACACCCGCCACGAAGGTCGCCTAAACTTTTAGCTTGCATATTGATCTTTAGACCACTACCAACCGAATTGTTCTGGCCTAACCAATTTGTGTTCGACCGACTGGAGCTGAACAAACAGGTACACAATCATAACAACACACCACCACACCCGGAGAACAGAAAGAAAGAACAGTTTTCTGTTTTGTTCGGCTGTTAGAAAAGAACCAGAGCTACCTTTCTGTTTAAGCAGCGATTAACAGCCGGAATACTAAGTGTAGAGGACGCGGCGAATCCGCAGACACAGACCACCATCGGAAAAACAGCCACGAACGACTGAAACTAAATACAATTGAAGCGTTCAGATTAAGAAATGCTTAAGTCAGACTTTTACGGATGTTGAAACAAACACTGCCTCACAGTGTAGAACGATTGTGCAAGTTTGCGAAGCGAAAAGCCCACTCAGTCCAGAGTAGTGAACGACTGAATCCGTCAGACCGAGCAGAATTTGAGCAAAAAATCCAAACACTGTAAATATTCGCAAAAATATCAAAATTAACATATGAGATTACTAATTTATGAAAATATAGATATTTTGAGATGTTTCACCAGCTTTTATTTATGAATATTTTTGTCTGACTGAACTGAGGGCTGTTTGAAATTGTTGCAGTCAAAAGCAACCGTTGTACACCCTAGCATGTTGAGCAATTGATAAAACACCAATCTGATACAGTTATACAGCATTCTACACTGTAAATGAATAAATCATATTAGACCTAAAAAAGCCTAAGTCCGAAATTTATTTTATCAAAAGATTTGCATAACTTGTAGCATTTAGGCAATCAAACTTGGCCTTGATATAGGCCTGACACCGAACTACAGTATTATGACATGGTAGCTAACGGACATTGCAAATATCGCATTGGAATTATACAGTCAGGCACTTAACGCCGTTTATGGTACCGACATCATATAAGGTGCCGGTACCATACATGGTACCGGTACCGAGGGTAGTGGTACCATATATGGTACCGGCACCATACATGTAACAGGTGGGTCTGGGGGGTCTGCCCCCCCACCCGAAACAGGCCAGACCCCCCCGGATGGGGACCCCCCCCCCCGAGACGATGTCACCGACCCCCCTCCGATTTTTCTGGCAAGTAAATTTTCGAGCAAATTTTTGCAATTATTTACAATTTCACACACAAAAATTGCCAAAATCGCCTGCAAAACAGCACTTTTTAGCTGTATTTCAGCCCAAATTAGCGATTTTTGGCAATTTTTAGCCAAAAAAATTGCGATTTTTTCGATTTTTGAGCGTTTTTTAGTGCCCACCCCCTCCCCCCAAAATTTTGGCTCAGACCCCCCCGGCCGGCGCCAGACCCCCCCACCCCCCCTCCCCCCATCGGCGGATGACCTGTTACATGTATGACCGGCACCATATATGGTACCGTCACCATATATGGTACCGGTACCATATATGGTGCCCCCACGTTCGGCGACTGTGGTGGTACCATATATCGTCGCCGCTATGGTAAAACGAGCCAAGTAACAGAAAGTCGAAATCGAGAAAATCGTCTTTTAGATATTTGTTACATTTTCGTGAATTAGCTTCAATATCAGTTTAAATATTTTTTACCTAAAATACAAGTACATACTTGGTGTGCAAACTATTATGCATGTGTTACTTGTGTTAAACAGTCAGGCACTTAACGCCGTTTATGGTACCGACACCATATAAGGTGCCGGTACCATATATGGTACCGGTACCGTAGGTAGTGGTACCATATATGGTACCCCCACCTTCGGGGCCTGTGGTGGTACCATATATGGTACCCCCACGTTCGAGGTCTGTGGTGGTACCATATATGGTACCGGTACCATATATGGTACCCCCACCTTCGCGTTTTTCCGGTACCGGCACCATATATGGTACCGGCACCCATGGCCATGGGTAGGGGTCCCATATATGGTACCACCACAGTCGCCGAACGTGGGGGCACCATATATGGTACCGGTACCATATATGGTGATGGTACCATATATGGTGACGGTACCATATATGGTACCACTACCCTCGGTACCGGTACCATATATGGTACCGGTACCTTATATGGTGTCGGTACCATAAACGGCGTTAAGTGCCTGACTGTTAAATTACTGTAAGTCAGCTAACAGAAAAGCACAAAGCACTTGGCTCATTTTACCAAGATCACCTGATGATGTCCGTGCACATGCCTCTGATTACATGGCTGTATCTCCTGACATAGAGCCAATTTCGACTTCGTTCCTTTGCCAAAACGTTTTTAGGTGCTTTAGCTATAGTTTTTCGCACTTAACTCCATTTTATCCATTTTGTTACTTGGCTCGTTTTACCATACATGTAGTGGCGACGATATGGTACCGGCACCATATATGGTACCCCTACCCCTGGCCATGGGTGCCGGTACCCTATATGGTACGAAATCTGAACGGAGTGGTACCATATGGTACCGGTACCCGAAAAACGCGAAGGTGGGGGTACCATATATAGTACCAACACAGACCTCGAACGTGGGGTACCATATATGGTACCACCACAGGTCCCGAAGGTGGGGGTACCATATCGTCGCCACTATGGTAAAACGAGCCAAGTAACAAAATGGAAAAAATGGAGTTAAGCGCGAAAAACTATAGCTAAAGCACCTAAAAACGTTTTGGCGAAGGAACGAAGTCAAAATTGGCTCTGTGTCAGGAGATACAGACATGTAACCAGAGGCATGTGCACGGACATCATCACGTGATCCTGGTAAAATGAGCCAAGTGGTTTGTGCTTTTCCTGTTAGCTGACTTAAAGTTGGCGTTGTTTGTCAGGCAGGAATGAGAAATTGCCATATGAATGACCAGACGCTCTTTTTAGTCGGCTCTGTAGTTACATAAATAGACTTCTGTGAATACTGGTTTCATTGTAGCAGTCGCAAACGGCTCTGGTGGAATGGCTGTTGAAGGTGCTCTTATGCATGCGGCTGGTGAGATGGGCCAAACAGCAAGCAGGAACAGGAAGACAGAAAAAAGATGACTCTACCAGACCAAAAAGTACGTAATATTTATGATTAACTGCACAACCTTCTTCATGACCTTCCTCCAGTGGTGCACCTACATTCTACCTAACCTAACTCATATGCTTTCAAGCTTTTCATCTACACCAGTTGAATAACTTTATTCACATGCACCCAAAAGCTACATTATTATTATATATTCTGCTATTATTTGAAGAATTATCCATGTACACAAAAGGTTTTGGTAAATTTTATAAAAAAGTTTTAAACATTCATCCAACAAATCCAATATATATATATATATAGCCCGATTCCACAGCATTGTTTTGGCCACAGCTGTATAAGTATTATATGAGCTGTTTCAGCGAAACGAGGAGAGCCACGAAGGGTGAAAGGCCGAGAAATCAGGATTAAGAAGAAAAAGAAGGGGGCGAAGAAAGCAAAGAAGAACACGGCTCTGAGGGCGCTGCAGATGTTACTGTTTTGGTCAGCACTGCGCTTGGCGCTCACTTTGCCTTCTGCTTATGCAGAAATCAGTAAGTGACTTTTATGCTACCACAGCCAAAGCTCTAAGACCGACCTGGCTAAAATCTAATTTTATGGTAAAAACTTGCATGCAACACTGTTGCTACTGTAAATGCGATTAAACTATTTTTGTGTTGAGAAAACAGTCAATTCGAACTAGTCGTTTCAGTGTTTTAAGCAACCTATTTCGTTTCATTACATTGTTGTTTTCTGTTCGCGTGTGTTCGCTAGGCCGTCGAATGTTTGGCTTTTTGTCTGCAGAAGAATTTTTGAATGCAACGGCAAAATCTGACAGCACGAAGTTGTGATCCTTCTGTTATCATAGGACGGTACGAAATTTCTTTTACATTGTAGGTATTTCTGGATAACATTTATACACAGTGTGTAATGTGATTATGTGGCACCAAAAATTAACTGTAAATGTAAAACAGGAACAAGCATTTAATGACAAAGGACTGCACACATTTATACACATAGTTTGTAGAGCGGACTCTACCTAGAAGTAATGGAAAGAAAGGCCGAACTCGTTCATAACTTGACGTTGTCTTCACTACGTTCCTTTGCCTCTCTCTATCTGTCATTTTTAAACGTTGTACTTACATAAGTACAATAAAGGGTATTCCAAGAACAGGAACATTTGCTGTTGTTTCTTCAACCTTAAAAATATGACGTAGAATTCTTATAAGGTCCAAAACATTTTATTGTCAACCATTTTAGGGTCCAAAAGTCTATATTTGGCAAAAGGACAGTGAAACCCTATTCGGGCCAGAAAAAGCCATCTGTAAACCATGTTTCATTTAACTATGTCTAAGAAAAGCCCGTTTTGGTTGAAAAACCTATGCATCAATGAAAAAAAAATACTTTCGATTGGAATCCGAAAGTGGTCAAAAATCGGCTTTATGGGACTTTAGAAAAAATCAGGCACCTTTAATCCTTAACTACAGTACGTACATACATATGATCTTAGGCTTTCGAATCACCCAATTTTCTTTAGTCTCTCTCGATTGGGTTAAGCTTGGTGCACTGAACTTTCAAAGTTTTCGAATGCATTTGCAGGCTTTTGACTTTTGAAGAGGCGTGATGTGCATCAAAGAAAAGTTTGCGACCTTAACTGTAGGTAGTAAGAGAGCGACGACTCTGCCTTCTCCGCTGATAATGCAGACTGACACGCGGATGTTCTTTCATCACCAAAAACATACCCTTCTTTCAAAACGCCAAATGCCTGCAGCAACGATTACAAATTCATCAGTAAGATCGTTTTTGTGCCGACTTTTTCGCTTTTTCTGACCTGTGTGTCTGCGCTGAACCTGTATACAGCCACCGTCACAATCAAATCTGGACAAAAATCAGGAACGTCCAAAATACAAACACTTTTAGTGAGACAAGTTGAGTAGATATACTGTACCAGTTGAGTGCAAAAGGCGTTGCCAGTTTATTGGTTAATAGTTGCTGCCAAACTGTGCAAAAAGCTTCTGCTAAGAACCTGTTTCCAGATGCGCTAAGAGTACAATTCTAGGCAGTTTCGTACATAAATGCTTGGAAACTATCTGTAACATCAACGCTTTCTCAAATTTTGATATCACCAGTTCCGATCCAATTTTGACCTATCAGTCATTGGGTTTTGACGATCGTACATAACAGTAGTTATTAATGACAGGACCACCCAGAACTTATCGTCCGCTCCAATCTCTCACGACTGCGGGGACAGGTTTCTAAAATCTGTTTTGCATTCCTGTCGACTCGTTTCCAGTCGTTCTTCCTATTCTTCTTGCTGTCAGCCATGCTACTAAACGTTGTTGTTTGCCTGAGTTCCGCTGTTCTCCTGGCAGTCTGCCAGGATGAAGCCACAGTAAAGGTCCTTTGTAAACCAGGGGAGAGGACCGGTTCACTGAAACAGTGGAGAGATCCAGTCACTGACAAGTTCTGGCTGGAGCATGAGTGTGTGGCTTTCGAGGATCACACTTGTGCAAAGGTATAGAACAGATCTCCATCTTCTTGATTTGATTATGCCAGCGCTTGGAATCAGATTCAAATCCAAAACGGTTTTGTTGCCTATCAATCCCATTGAATACAGAATTACATTGTATTTGAAAAGATTTCTCTTTGCTGTAAGAAAGGTAGACTTCAGAATTGCGAGTGGGCTAAGTCATGTCGAGACAGCTCAGCTTGGAAGAATGCATCTGGGGACCATGCATACGTGGCAGGAATTGGAGCGACTGTGTTAGAACATGGAGCCTTTGAAAGGTTAATTAGCAATAAAAGTGCCAGAAAATAGCTGGAAGTGTTTCAGTTCATTGCTGTTCTGCTGCAGTAGTGCATCAGCAAGTGTAAGTCAGTGCACTTGGACCAGACTCAGCTTGGATGAGCCTCTGGATTTAAGAGGCAAACTAGTTGGCGACATACGCATTCGCACCAATGACGAGTATTTACATTATATCTTGATGGCGAAAAATTATTGTGAATGAGCCTATAGGCTATAGAATAGGAGAAAATGAGAGGAAGAGGGAAAATTTATAAGAACCAAAAGGGCTAACAATAAGACGTTTACATTAGCACTGATTTTGAATCGTTTTTTCCCTACTCAAAGCTTTGAAACTGTTTTAGCGCTTTCTTTAGAACAGAAATAAGCAAACCATAGTTTTATCTGAATTCTAGCGACGTGATTGTGCAATTAGATGTGTGCAAGGCAAAAGTATATGTAAATGGAAGGTGCCATCAAAATGACAAAGAGCAACCAGAAGAGAAAGAAGTAGACATCAAAAGATCAGACATGTCAGAGGTTCAGCAAGAAATGGCAAGACAAAGCAGTGAAGTGTATGCAAAGAAGGGTGCAGTGGACCTGGGAATGGGACTCGGTTACGGACTGGGTGTGGGACTTGGAGTTGGTGTTGGGGTTGGTGCTGGTGTACCCCTTCTTTTTGCCACCACAACACAACCCACTACTACAACCACTACAGCTGGTATTTCACAGGAAGCCTGATGTATACATTTGATTGCCTCTCTTTTATAGCTGTTGGCTGCCAAAAAATCGATGAGACACCATTTATGTCACTGCCATACCCAACAGTAACCTATGACAGAGATGCAGTGAATGGATTATATCCGGTTGGAACCACTGCAGTGGAATCCTGCCTGGCACCATTCACCACATTGGTAGTGTTCCTAACTCCTGGTGCACATTTCCCTACAAAAGTTGCTCAGGAGAACAATCCAATGAATCCCCCGCCTTCTATGCAGCTTGCATGTTCTGCCAGTCTTTCATGGAACTTTCTGGACGGAACAACTTTGAGGAGAAGTGAAAACGCTTACTGTGGGTGATGCGATCGTTATGTTATATATGGTACAATACAACACCTAATTGGTGGACAAACAACATGTACTATACAAATTCAACTTATCATTTTAGAATAAAATGGCTGCCAATTTTTGGTTCTGGTTAAAATAAAACTGGCATAAGTACGTATTTATGCTGTGTTCCTGATTTTATGCCTTATGACTATTTATGCATGAATACATGGGCAAAACGGGGCTGAGAAATGTTTTGCCTCTCTCTCAAGCTCTGACCTACCCCCTCAGGCCGCCGATAAGGCGCCGTGGATTTATTTAGTTGCGCGGTGTAACTCCATTGGGCGCTACTTCAAGTTGCGCCGGTAGAACTTGAGCGGAGTAGCGCTGCCCTGCTAGTATCAGTCAGTTTCGAATTACGCAATGCCTATTCAGATATTCTGAGGGCGAACGGCAGGGCAAGGTTCCGTTACACCACATGGCCTTGAAATTTTGTTGAAACATTAGGTTGGTAGGGCCTTTGCACAAAGTTATAAAGATTTTTCGAAAAAAATCGGAGTGGCATTTTGCTGCAATTTCGTAGTTTTCAGTGAATATCTTGCTAAGTTGCTGGATATCTGGAATCTGGAATCTGATAATATATCTGGAAACGGGAGTAGCAGAATATAAAAGGCCATTTGAACAGCTACAAAATCATATGCTACTTGGGATTATAGCTTAAGAAACGAATGAAGGGTGATAGTTTGAAAGGAGACTGTCAGACACATGAAAATGAGGGTATCACGTCTTTTCCTCGCGCGACAGTTCCTTGCCGACTTTTCCTAGCTGCGACGTTTCCTTGCCCGACTATTCCTCGCGTGACTTTTCCTCTTAGGAATAAAAACGTTTTATCTGTTTTATACAGTACGCTATAACAACGTTCCAGCTGCTATCTACAGCCGAAAAACCATATACATTATATGGCATACCCAGGATTTTTCAAAGGCAAAGGTGGATGTAAAATTTTGAAGTTGCCTAGTTGGGGCAACTGCCCAACAAGGGCGAAAAAATTTCGCAAAAATTGCCTTCAAAAACGTGTTTAAAAAGCATAGCGAGCTTAAAATTGACAGAATTTACAAGTTTTAGTAGTTTAAAGTGGCCTGGTTGGGCTTCTGTACACCAGGGCGAGAAATTTTTGAGAATTTACTAGCCTTCAAAGACGCATTTAGAAGGTATTCTGAGCATAAAATAGACAGTTTTAGTACACAATTAATACATTTCTCTTATTTTTGTCTAATTTTTCCTCGCTACCTCCGCGGCAAAATGGGTTGTACGCACGCTACACCCCTGGGTACGTCACATGAAACACACAAGGAAAAGTTATGAGCGATCCCTCTAAGATAGTCATGCAAGGGGCTGTTGCGATAATCGGAGACAATCAGAGTTAAACGTTTGTTGATAGCGAACACGAAGTTTGGGAGGGACATGACCAGCAGACAGCTCGAAATCCCTCATGATAAAGGTAGGAGACAGCCCGGGTTGATGCTGCTGGTAGATGTGTTCCGTTCTGACGTACCACTATTCAGTTCTGCAAAAATATGGATTGATTTTTATCTATTTTTAAGGTTTTTGGACGATTTTCTGGAGACCGACCCAAATTAGGTCCACCTACTATATTATCCCAATGCAACATACCTACGCCATTTGGCGTTTTGGCGTAATTCTTAGAAACGCGCTTCCCGACAACGAACAACTATCGGGAACCTGGTTCCCGACAACGAAAATGTTGTCCGACAGTCTCTCTTTTTTGGCTATTTTTTGTTTTTTTATTAGAAGCTTTCCGATAAGCTTCTGGAAATTTTCCTAAATTGTTGGGAATTACCAAAAACTATCGGTAAGCTCAAAAAATTGCTATTGTGAAGTGTTTTTCTGTCAGTAAGCTGTTATGCCAAAAACTTTCCCGACAACAAAAAAATCGGGAACTGAAAAATTTATCTTCCCGACAGCTGTCGGGAAGCGCGCGACTTCCCGACAATTAGAAACACCGGTGTGTTGAAGGGGGTTATCAAAGTTCTCTCTACCGCACTTACATTGTAGTTTTTCGGCATCTTTACGCGCGATCAGAAAAAAAGAGAAATAAAACAAGACTTTGAGCACTGTTAGATGTTCATTGCTGTCAAAGATGATTACAACCGGCTAACCGATTGTCGCCGACCAGCCAACTGACCTGTGCCATGCATTAGGCTTCATAAGAAGATACTGTACGCTCGGCATATCTATTCCTATGAGGAAAAGTCGCGCGGGGAAAAGACGTAGAGAGGAAAAGTCGCGCAAGGAAAAGTCGGCGAGGAACTGTTGCGCGAGGAACTGTCCGCGAGGAAAAGACGTGTAACCGAAAATGAGCGCGAAAATTGCTGCCGACCCAACTTTGAGAGGGTGTAGCTCCGGTTCCAGGTGGTTCCTGGTGGCCGGGCATGCACCGTTGGTCTTCGACTGTGCTTCATTTTAACAGATATCAATATCAGCCAGATCCGTGAGATGACCCTGCTTGCCCCCTCTCTTCGGCACCAAAGCTGACTTTCTCGCAAAATGCATCTTAATCACTATCATAAATCCAACCCCCTCTTATGTCAATAATACTTTTTTGCGGGCTTTGGCGCGCTGGCGCGCTTTCAAAATTGTACTGAAAATGCAAATTTTTTGGCAGATTTTCAGTCAGAAATGCTAGAAAAATCAAATCTCTGGTCTGCTACTTAAAACTTTGGATAGCTTTGAAATCGAGTTACTTCGGCCATTTGAAGGCTTTATGGGGATATCTACTGTTTATTACTGCAGCAAAACCTAGAAATTTCAGGTTTATATTTGAAATTTTATCGACTTTTTATGAATCGAAACTGTATGTATTGAGAAGAAGGTGGAAGATAAAGAGAGGAAGAAAGATTAAGAAAAGAAGGAGGAAGATGAGAAGGCGAGTCAAGGGAAGAAGAAGAAAGAGAGTGAGTGAGAAGGAGAAGACAGAGAAGGAGTCTGATGATTCGTTCCAATGAAACGAAGTTGGCTTTACTTGTTAGTTGCTGACTCGCACTACACAATACAAACAGCACGGAATCGCACACGCAACCGCTCAACGGCTCAATAATACAAACACTCCTCTGGAATCACGCATTCTTTCATCGCTCCCCTCACGGTTGTCAACTGGACCTCATCTGTGCCTGACTGACAGCCGTGGAAAACGAATGAACTGAACTGATCTGCTCTACACGCATTCTTTTCAGTATCTACAGACATTGTACATTGATGTACAGTACTTTCGTTTTCGTTTTGTTATTGCTCGTTAGATCTCATTACTGCATGTACATGGCAGGCCTTAAAACTATGGTACTTATGGAGACATTTCTCTCATTTGGAGTAAAACCAAAAATAATTATAGAAAATTACTAAAAACTATAAACCCCATTGTTTTCGATGAATTTCCTAGCTTCTGGGCTGGCAAATGCCTAAATCCTTACCCTTGGCTTGAAGGCTTGAATCTTGGAAATTCAGTGTTTCAACTTTGCAAAACATTTTCAGGAAATACCAAATAAATAACGGTATACCGGTATTTTTTAATATCAACCCATACCGAACCGATTCCTGGGTATGTCGAACAATACCTACCCATACCGAACCGATTCCTGAAAATCCCATACCCAAACAACAGTCTGAAATGACGAAAAGTTACAGAAAGAACTCTCAGCCGATATGCCAGCATGTCAATTCCTACAGTATGCGTAATTAGAAACCGTGTTTGGTGTTCTTCTACATTTACACACAGAACAGGTCAAAAGTTATCTCAAAAAGTTATGCATATGATGAGCTTCTGTGACTTAGGCTTCAAGTAAATTTAGTTTAAAATAAAAATAACTGTTAAGAGTCAGTTAGTTTGCAAGGAAACAATGACTGTTCTCCAGATCTGCATATCTGCGAATATATGGGCGTGGGGCCTCTCCCAGTTCTAGACAATATTTATCTAGACATGGCTTAAGCTCTTCCTAAAGCGCACAACCCACAGAAGCAGAATTTACAGCATTGAAAATCGAAAAAGGGGGTTTCTAGCTGTGATTTTCGGACCAGTTCCCCTGCGGGGTGTTGGGGGAGTTCTGAACCCCTGTTTGAGATCCAAAATTAAAAGCGAATTTCAAAGCACTTGCACCGCTTTAGCACCCTGTAAAGCATTCAGGAAAAACAATAGCATAATAGCACTATTATCCGCAGTTCTATGATAAATGCATGTTTGTTTAGTCTCTGTCGGATGCCACACATGGGAAGAGGAAATTGGGAACCTAAAATTTGATCCGATGCAGAGTCCAGATAGATGCTTCTCTGCTTGCGGTTCAGCTACTCGGATAGGTTTGTCCTTTTAATTTTTACCGCTAGTCAGTTTTAACAGTCAGAAACAATACATACTGGACTTCTATCGGCATGCCGTTTGAACGGCTGTTGCTTACAATGTAGGTGCCAATTAAGCCCGGGCCCAGAGAGGGACAGGTTGTAAAAGTTGTTCTCGCAGAGCCTGTGAGCAAAAGAACCACTGACTCCAGTGACCTTTTATGGGGCGCGGGGCGGATTTCTAATCCCCCTAAGGAGTGAGGGAATAGAGGTCATATTCCCTAAAACCCTAGGGAGAGACGGAATTGCACTTCTCCCTAGGCAGATTCTGAATCTACCTGAATTCCATTCTCCCTACCACATATACAGTATCGCTTTTACCCTCACTTTATACTTTATCGAGTTTCGGCATTTCTTTTCATGACAGCCTACACGTTGTCCACGTTTGGCGGGAAAACATTAACTTGCAATGATTTCACTCAGCCGAAAACTAAGAATCAGGGTAGTCCATGGAAACTCATTTTTTTCGGCAATTCAAAGAGAAAGGCTTTGAAACTTGGAGGAATGATTGGAGTTCCTGTTGGACATAACATACACTGGGCTCAGCTACAGCTCTGGTAGCTCAAAGGCCACTAAACAACAGTTCCATTCGCTTTTGGATGCTCAGACTACAACTCTTGACGCCACACTTTCTCATCTTGAACCTCTCCTACAAATATAAATTCTCTTATTGGTGCCGAGACCGAAATTTTGTTGTGTTGTTGTGTGCACCAACTCCAGTGTTGTGCCCAGCTCAAATTTCTAAAACTCGGTAAGTATTCAGTAAGTAAATTCCGGTTTTTTGAAATTCAGTAAGTACGAGTAAGTACTGGGTTTCTCAAAGAAAACCCGGTAAGTACTCAGTAAACAATTCAGTAAACTCGGTAAAACCTTCAAAATTCAGAGATATACAATTTATCTGAAACTGTTTACCTGATTTAGCTTTTAGCTACAGGGTGTCCCAAAAAATGACAACATTTCTTTTTGCTGCCATTTTCGCAATTTTTGTCCAAATTGTCTGAAATTTGAAACATAAGTGCCAAGAAAGTGGGAATTTTATGTGTTAAAATTTGGTGCATCAGGATTGACCCAGTCCTGCGAAATTCAACAATATATAAAATTGAGAAATTTCAATTAAATGTAGAAAAGCATAAAAAATGAAAACTTTTCTTTTTGCTGTATCTTCTTTAATTTTGGTCGAAAATGGATCAAATTTTGAATATATGCGCAAAATAACGGGTTGATTTGTAGATCAAAAGTTGCCGCATGAACCCAGCCCAGCTCTTGACATAAAAAATCCCGATCACAATACAAACAACGACAACATTGATTTTCGCGCCTCTTAGCTGTAATGAAGCTCCTGTAAGCGTACTTCAATCTGTCACCCCAGCCATGCTAAGAAATGTTTACGATGCTTATGGGAAACGGTTGCAGCAGTGTATTAACTCAAATGGAGGTCATCTGGATGGTGTCTTATTCCTTTAGTTCTCAGAGTTTGCACGTTCTTAATTTTTCTGCAGTAAAAACGCTGATTTTCTTTAGTTTCCAAGTACTGGCGATATGGACTGATTAATGCCAGCACTTTTGACCTACAAAATATCTGCGCATATATTCAAAATTTCATCCAATTTCGACGAAAATTAAAGAAGATACAGCAAAACGAAAAGTTTCCGTTTTTTATGCTGTTTCTGTAATTGAAATTTCTCCATTTTATATATTGTTGAATTTCTCAGGATTGGGTCGGTCCTGATGCACCAAACTTTAATACATAAAATTCACACTTTTTTGGCACTTATGTTTCAAATTTCAGACAATTTGGTCAAAAATTGCGAAAATGGCAGCAAAAAGAAATGTTGTCATTTTTTTGGGACACCCTGTACTAGAATCCTTTTTCAGTGATGATTGATGAGATAAGTTTAAGATAATGTAGCTCGACTTTTCAGAATTTTAATAATGTTTTTTGTATTATTTCCGATCCGATCCGATGTGCGGGGGGGGCCTTTACGGCCCTACGCTCAGACCTTGCGATCCATTGCGCAACCCCCGTAGTTTCGTCATCTCGCACGTTTCCCTTCTATCACTGCCAACCACTCTAGCCATGCTGTTGGACGCCAGTTACTAAGAAAGTCCCTGGCGTGTTGACGTCATGGTGATGTCGGCTCCCAACGTCCGCTAGGTCCGCCCCTGGTTCCAGAGAGAGGCCCCCCTGCCTAGTCGGTTTCCGTGGACAACTCCTGACGTCATTGCTCTTTCTCCAAGTTGGCATGCTGTAGGAGCGGCTTCGGTGCTGTGGCAGATCCAGTTGGTTCCCATTTTACCTACTCGCTGTAACCAGCTTTCGGTGGCCTGGGTGGAGCGTTGTGCCGACGACCAACTCTTTGCAGCAAGAAACTTGCCACGCCGAGAGGATGAACCACTACAACCACTAGGGATGCAGCGGCCGCCGTGACTCAGAGGCATGCTTGCTGCCCACTGAGCCACCGACGCGGCTTCTATTATTTCACATTATTTATTGTGCTAATTGGCATGCATGGAAAGCTTAAAATATGCACCTTATACATAGTGACTAGAGGATGTGGGTTTAGATGAAAAGCTTGGCCAAATTGGTAGGTGAAGATTTGTTCTAATTTTCGCCATTTCCTCACAGTTCATCAGACTGATTCAAAAAAACGTCAATCAAAGTATAGCTAATAGATATAGTTTTCTTCTATAGTCTGCGCGCCTGATAGTCTGTTTACAATTCTGCCGCGCAACGAAAGCTTAGGTTATAAAACAAGCAGTGAAAATTGCAAAAAAATTGGCAAAATTGTGTGTTCTCTTCGTTAGCAGATCTATTAGCGAAAGAAAAACCGTATATTTCTTGCAGAGATGCAGGCAATCAACAATTCTCTCTATCATCGTTCGTCTCACTCTTTATGTAGTTCTGAAGCCAGGCATGTCCAACAGTTCCCCTCCCAGATGTCACAACTGCAACAAAGTTGGACATCGCGCTCATCACTGCCGTTTCCAGTCCAGGTCTCCTCAATCCGTTCCTATCAAGCCTACTCCCCAGCCTTTCACATTCACCAAGTTGGCTCCTACATCTCCGGGTCGGCCAGCCATTCGTTGTCTCACTCGTTAGTCTTAACGCTCTCACTGTTCTCCTAGCTCTCAGTTTGTCAATCATCTCCATTCTCTGACGATTGTGTCACGTGCTTCCGGCACTGTCAAATGGTTCGATTCTCATTATGGATTCATCCAAAGTCCTGATTTTCAACAAGACTACTGCTTTCTCCCATCTCAAGTTCAGCCTTCCTCATCCCAGCTTTCATTGTGCAGTAGAGAAGAAGTTCACTTTGATGTTGTGGATGGCCAGCCTCACTATGTGGCGGTCAATGTTACTCGTCTCAAGGATCGCGGCTCTCCCTATTCTCATGGTTCCCGCTCTCCTGCTTCTCGCGATTCCAGACGGTTGTCAGGCTCAGATGTGGCCGTGGATCGACGCTTGTCTGAGGGGGAGTAATGAAGAGATTTTCACAGTGTATAACACTCACTCATCTGACCTATTTGTAAATGTTTGTTAGTGTGCTCTCCAGTAAATTCTCTTCATTGGTAAATTCTCTTCAGTAGTGAAGAAATCTGCGTCTTCTAGGGGCCGTCCATAAACGATGTCGTTCCACGGGGGGTAAGGGGGTCAGCTGAAAAGCGACGATAGAGGACGCACCAGGAGGGGGAGCGGGTTAGCTAAACATGACATCGCTTTTTTTGGAATTTTTGGGAACTTTGTGTTATTTTCAATGTTTGTACATTCCGGCAAAGGTTCTAAATATAGAAAAGGTTCCCAGAGTGGTTAGTAGGGATTTATTCAATTGATTACGCAGCATACATGTAACAGGTCATCCGCCAACGGGGGGTGAGTTGTTGGGGGGCTCTGTGCCAAAATTTTGGGAGGGGGGTTGGGCACTAAAAACGCTCAAAAATCGGAAAAATCGCAACTTTTTGGCTAAAAATCGCCAAAAATCGCTAATTTGGGCTGAGATACAGCCTAAAAGTGCTGTTTTGCAGGCGATTTTGGCAATTTTTTTGTCTGAAATTGTGAAAAATTTACTTGCCAGAAAAATCGGAGGGGGGTGGTTGGCGAAATCGTCTGGGGGCCCCATCCGGGGGGGGGTCTGGCCTAAGTCGGGTGGGGGCAAACCCCCCTGTTACATGTATGTTACGCAGTATGGCACCAAAAAAACATGACAGTACTGTATGTACTGCATTTTTATCGGGGGGGGGGGGGGTGAATGCAAATCTATGTCAGCTTAGGGCATGGGGTCCGAAGAAACGACGCAACACACAAGGCGATTTTGGGGACGTGGCTCCAAAAATCGGGATTTTAGGACGACATCGTTATGGACGGCCCTCTAGAATCAAGGCACTGACTGAATCAATTGTTAATCAGCACAGATTTTAGCAGGAAGTTCGCTAAATGAATGAAACTGATATCTGAACTCAGTTTCACATCACAGAAGTCTTTGCCACGGTATTTTTTCGGAAATCGAAAATCTTCAGAATCGTAATTCTGCCGGTTTTACGGAGAATAGCCACATTTAGGCATGTTTTTGAAATTTGCCAATTTTAGTGGCCTTCAAGCCAGGGATGCCTACCAAATTCAAACTTTGAATTTGATATGGTATGGTATAGTATAAACTTGGCGGTTTGAATTCGATATGGTATGGTATAGTACTAGCTAATTCAGTTTGAATTTGGTTGGTATGATTTTGGTGTGAATTTGGTACAGTAGTGGTAGTTTGCTGTGGTAATGTCATAGAAGCCTTTGGAAATTATGCTCAATCCACGTTTCTTGAGTTTTTTTCGAATCAAAACATGCAGAACCGATTGGGAATATATTTTGACGCATTTGAAAAGTGTTATGAATATAGCCAACAAGCTAGTACTAAAATGAAAACGGCATACCAAAATTAAAATTCTAGTACTAAAATTATCTGGTAAAGGCGTTTGATTTTGATATGGTATGGTATAGTATAGAAGGAGCTGTTTTGAATTTGGTTTGGTATGGTACTAGTACTAAATTCAAAGTTTGATTTTAGTACTAGTACAATTTTGGTATGGTAGGCATCCCTGCTTCAAGCTACTGGGTTGCTCGCTGAGTACTTTATTCCCAATTGAAAAACCAATCATTCCCGCAAGTTTCAAAGCGATACTCCTTGAATTACCGAAAAAAATAGAATTTCCATGTGCCACGCTGATTCTTTAGTTTTCTTCTCATAAAATCAGACCAGTTCGAATTTTAGCACCAAACTTCAAACAGCACAGTGTGTGTAGCAGTTATCTTTTTAATTTTTGCTGAAAGTCCATTAAGAGCTGACTGAGAAGGAAATGTTTTAGTGAAGGTAAAAAAGCGATGGGACTTTTGAGGTGGGTGGGGGAATATGCCGGCTTTTTCCATATTCGGCGGTAGGTACCTAGTAGATCCCGATCGCATAATGGCAGAGGGGCATCGACCGACACCATGCAACGTACACGTAACTTGGATCAAACTCCTACGATTCAGGCCTGGCATCCCACTTTGCAACTCTGTTTCCTGTACAGTCGTTGAGCCCTTCTTGTTTGAAATTAGAAATGTAAAATTTAAATTTAGCAGATAATAGAAATACGCGCTGGTTTTCTGTTTCAAAATTCTGACTTCCAAAGCCTAGCTATAATTATAAATTTTCAGAACATTAGTCAGACTAAGCAAAAACCGACGAGCCGAGCTTGATTTTGGGCGTTGCTGAACCGTTTTCAGCCCTGGGCCCTGTTGGCCCGAAAAAGGTGCCCATGTGTGTCTGTCTCTACTATCGGCTGCCGAGCGAATTCAGCTGACTTGGCTAGGAATGATCGTGAATTTTAAGCTAATTACAAACAGACCAAATTTTTTGTACTCGCCAGGTGGCTATGTATGCTGTATGTTGTTGCTTTCCTTACTGTCCAATGCTCAACTTGCAGGTCTGATTTCTTTTAACTACTGTGCATGCGATGTGGATTTGAGTCAACCAACAGCAGACAGTTCTTGTCCATTCTCATGCCTGGCATCTCCTTATTTGTGCGGCGGCCCAACAGCGCCCATGCAGTATTATTCTGTTTACGAAAGTAAGTCTGATGGTGCTGTAGTAAGACGCAAATTCTGAGAGAATTTTGAATGCGTCCCCAATCGGGTCAGGCTCAAATCTCCGATTTGGCTCATTTTTACATATGTTAGAGAGTAAGTAATGAAAAAATATGAACCCCAGCTCAGCGTATGAGCTCCTGTGGACTCCCCATAGCGCCAGGGCCCCCTCCAAAGTAGGGGTGGTCGAGCCGAAAAAATTAAAAATGTGCTCTACCGTATAATACTGTTTATAGTACCCAGGGAGATTGCCGTATAAATAGAGAAGGACTTTTATTCTGAAGTGAGCAGTTATCCATTCAAAACGTGTGAATAATACAGGGTATTTTGGTGGTAAACCTTTTCTACAAAGAAAAGACAGTAGATAATACAATCAAAGAGGACGTAATGTAGGACTGATGTAGGTAAAGAACGTATTTTCCACAACCAGGTCGCAATTTGATCAAAGAATTTCACAAACTATTTTTCAAACTATTATCAAGTCTCGTTTTAGCAGAAAATTGACACTGAAAAATGACGAATTCTGTTTTGGAGGGGAAAATGCCCTCTAACCGCCAAATCATGATTCAAAGTGCATCTTTCGATAGCTCACACTCTGTTTCATATAAATGCATCACATTCACCTATCAATAACAGAACAAAAAAGAATTTGCGCTTGAAGTTGCAAAAACTGTTTTTGGACCACTTTTTGACTGTGTTTTGTATTTTCTATTCCGCGCCACTCTAACGTGCTTTGGTCATCCTTACTACATGCACGTAAAATTTTACAAAGATCGGAATGGGCCGTTATCTCGAAATTTACTCCTGAAATCAGAGTAAAAACTTTCTTCACTCAATAATCAAAAATTATTGGCCAAGATTAACTTTTGATGCAGATTACGGATATCACATTCGTTTTTTCGAAACTTATATTTGCAGGCCTAATTTGGGTCAAAATTAAAGTCACTTTCAAAATTCAATGAATTCAGTGCTTTTCTGGCAAACAACTCCTTATCGTCCCGTTGGAGCGTTTTGGGGCTCACAACCAAAGTTGTAGAACGGCCCGACGAGCTCTGTACCATGGTGCAACCTAATCTGCACAACGTTACCTGGTAATGGTCATTTGCGCAACTGAAAAAATCCAGCTTTTTCTGCATTTCGGATGAATGCGATTTTTTCAGAGAATTGAAGTCTAGAGACCAAGCGGATTTCAAAAATGTATTCATATTGATTCTAGTCTAGGTCAAACGGTTCCAGGTATACACGGTCTCAGTTGACCGAAAATGCTAAAAATAGCCATTGGCTATTTTCAGATTTGCGAGGGATTGAAATAACTTGGGGCCAACTCAGCCGATTTGGCTGATCACAAGGGGTTGCAATATTCAGTTTTACATCGATTCTGATACTTAGGAACATACGTACATGTAACAGCTCCGGCCGACCTGAGGGTAGGGGGGGTTTCCTCAGGTGGGGGGTGGGGTCGAGGGGGGTTTTCGCCCAGAGGGGGCGGTCCAAAATTTCACAAAGCTCCAAAACGCCCGTAAATGCGTTTTTTTAGCACGTTTTTATCTTCAGTAAGGACGCTAAAAATCGCTATTTTAAGCTGCCAAACTGCGTTTTAAAGCCAAACACAAGCAAAAAATGACAAAAAAGGCTTCCAAAAACACCGACTTCTCTTACCTATTCGGTTTCCAAAGGCTTTTCAAGCAAACTTTAGGCTAAAAATTAGTGATTTTTGAGCCAGTTTGTTAGTACTGAGAGCCACTACTAGTACTTGTATTTTTGGGTTGGGGGTCCCTTAACCTGTCTCTGGGAGGGTGAGAGGGGGTTGGCCTTTCCAGCAAGTGGGTAACCCCCAAACCCCCCAACTACATGTGTGATTAGGAACCCTGAAAGCTTAACCATTTTCTGCAACTGCAGATTTTGTAAATCGGAAATTTTTCAATTTTGCGACTTTGAAAAGGCTTCTTACCATACATGTAACAGGTCATCCGTCGAAGGGGGAGGGGGGTTGGGGGTCTGGCCCCGGCCGGGGGGTCTAAGCCAAAATTTTGGGAGGGGGGTAGGGCACTAAAATACGCTCAAAAATTGGGCTAAAAATCGCCAAAGATCGCTAATTTTGGCTGAAATACAGCTAAAAAGTGCTATTTTGCAGGCGATTTTGGCAATTTTTGTGTTTGAATTTGTAAAAAAATTGCAAAAATTTGCTCAAAAATTTACTTGCCAGAAAAATCGGAGGGGGGAGGGTCGGCGAAATCGTCTCTGGGGGGTCCCCATCCGGGGGGGGGGGTCTGGCCTAAGTCGGGTGGGGGCAGACCCCCTGTTACATGTATGCTTCTTACTTCTTTTGTGCTGCGCAGGATGCCAAAATATTGGTGGTTTTGTATAGACCAGAGACCCGACTGCATTCCAACTTGTGAAAATTTGCTTGCTGTGAAGTGTGTTTGTGTGTGATAATGATTTTTTACATGGCTCATGCCTAAATGCTCTGAGAATTTGTGCATAGATGAAATACAAGAAATCAATTTCTCATCTCTCGGTTCTTTCAGTGCATTGTTCCATACCAAGCGTTCCCTCAAATGGTCGGCTAGAATCTTCTTCCTATCCAGGTTCGCTGTTGGCCACTGTGCCAGTTGGTGTAGAAATTCAACTGAAATGTGAAGCTGGTTATGTACCAAAGGATGGCGTTGATCAATCAACGTGCATATTTGCAAGTGAAGCAGTGTGGAGTCCAACTGGATTTGCTTGCACAGGTAAGCTATATTTGAATACAGACAAATGATAACATGTGTTGGTGCCAAGTCACATCTTTGATTTGTGTTTCAGCAGTCTGTGACATGAACATGGTAACTGCTATAGTTAATCACAAAACTGATTTGGACACCAGCCAACCGTATGTTTTCCCTGATGCCAGTACTTTCTGGGCGTTCGGTTGTACTGATGGATACTACCTAAACAAAGCCAGCCATTGGTGGTCAACATCTCCAGACATTTCCTGTAGAGGTGCAAACGAATTGGTTCTGCAGGATGGATTAAGTACAATGCCATTGCAGGGCCAAACGAATGGATGTTGAAGGATGGAGCAACTGAAGTTCCGTTGGACAGCTTGACCTGCAAACGTTTGCTTTTGTTGTTTACTGCAATGTGCGTGCAACATGAAGCTTTTCTTCAGCTGCTTGTTCATTGCTTACTGGAGTACTGACAGACAACGCACAGTACATGAACAAAGAAATAAACAGAGCTGTTCCTGGCACTCGGGTGAATGTGTCCTGCTTGGTTGGGTTCAAATTGAACACAAACAATCCATTTGAAATCACAACCTGCAATGATGATGGCAGCTGGGACAAGAACTTGACATGTGAAGGTAGTGCACAATTGAGTTGACACTGTTGTTGGAGTTGCATATTGTTTTAGCGCTATGCCCATCGTTTAACGTAACAAACGGCTCAGTCAATTTGACAGATAGCCATGTGCCACCAAAAACAGTCGCTCAAGTGAGCTGTAACGAAAATTTTTCGGCCAATCCACTTGGAGATCCTGAAGCCTTTGTGTGCAATGTCGGTGGAATCTGGGCACCTGATCCTTCCACTATTGAGTGCAAAGGTCAGTGAAATGCATCGACCACATATGCATAACTTCATGAACATGTTCCAGAAATCTGCGAGACTGCTTTGTTGTCTGAGATTCTGAATGCCAATGTGGACACTTCTGCCAGTTTTGTTTGGAACTCCATACAGCTGATGTTCTCTTGTCATAGTGGCCTGTTCCCCACACAGGATAACCTTTGGTGGACATCAGCAACAGCAGAGTGCAGGGGTCCTGGCCAGTGGATTCTGTACTCAACCTCTGGCAACTCAGTACCACTGGAGGACTTGAAATGCAAAGGTGATTGGCACTGTTCACACTTGTTTCCTATATTCAAGTCAACAGAATGAGTGTTTGATGTGTTTTCCCACAATTTTTTTAACCAAATTTTAGCTGGCTGCAATGAGTACTCAGTGGACAATGCCGTTGTTCTTCCAAATTATCACCTAAATACTGTGATCTCCAAAGCTCCTGAAGGTACACAGCTCACGGTCAGCTGTACAGCTGGATTTGCCCTCAGCTCAGACACTGTATCTGAAACAGTGGCTTGCCTGCCAAATGGATTGTGGAATGCTTCACTGACTTGCCTAGGTTGATTCAATTTCTTTGATATATTTAACTAGAACCTTTTATACTTACAGCTGGTTGTCCACAGTTAGCAGCTGTAGCCAATGGGTCTCTTGCGCCTGCAGCCTATCTGCACTCGAACTCCTCTTTGGCACTTCCAAACACAACTGTGCAACTGGCATGCAACAATGGATTTCAATTGTGGCCTGAAGGCAGCAACGACACAGTTCACTGTGCACAGAATGGCAGTGGTGTCTGGAGTCCTCAACCAATGCCTGAGTGCAAAGGTGTGTTGCTTCAAAACAACTTCCTTGTTGTTTGTATGTTTTCTCTTTTTTCCAGCTTCTTGTCATTTAAAAACCATAACTGACATAGTTGGATTGTCAGTGCCAAGTCTAAACATCAGTCAGGTCTCAGTGTATGAGGACGTCGCGACCATGTGGCCAGCAAGCTGTCAGGATGACCAAAGTCTTAAGCAAGGAGCAAACTGGTGGTCAACAGTCAATCTGCTGTGTGGAGGACCGAATTTGTGGTTGATTAACAGTGGAGCAAGCCAAACACCTTTAAATAGCCTGGTCTGCATCAGTGAGCTAACTCTTCAGCCCTTTTTATTCAGTGACTCTATGTATGTATTATGCATTTCAGAAACATGTGAAGGCTTGACTGACCCCAACCTGAGGCTACAACCAGTCGATTATGTCAACAGTCAGATTGGCAGAGTCCTCCCTGACACTGAACTGAACGTGTCTTGTGCCACTGGCTATACACTTAACACGTCCAATACCTTCGAACTCATTACGTGTAGCTCTGGCGGAACCTGGGATAAGATTCTCGTTTGTCTTGGTATGACCTCAATGAGCAAATACAGTAGAATAACATGACTAAATTCAGAAACTACTGCTACATCAACTACCATAAGCACTACAACAACAACCATTCACTCTTCCACTATTGAACCAACCACAATCACAACTAAGGTGCAGACCACAACTGAAGGGCCTACCGCCAGTACTGAGGAGTTCACAACTTCTGAGCAAACACCACCACTAAAAACTTTAACCACAATTGCAACTGAATCTCTCACAACTGAACCACCTACAACCACAACTAAGGAGCAAAGAACTGCACCAACAACAGCCACAACTGATGTGCTCAGAAGCACTACTGAGACCACAATTCAGGCCCTTACAACCAGAGCTGAGGAACCCACAAGCACAACAGAAACAGAAGCCACAGCTCAGGCTCTGTCAGTCAGAATTGAAGAGTACACAACCGCAACAGAGGAGCAATTGACCTCAGAAGCGACAAGCAGACCTCAGGAGTTCACAGCCACAACCGCGGAAGCAATAACCTCAGAAACATCAGCTAGAACTCAGTTGTCTACAACAACAGCTGAGGCAGAAACAGCCTCAAGGACAATAACTGCAGCCAGAAGTGAGATGGTGACAACCTCAGAAACACTTTTGACAAGAGGGCCAACCACAAATGTGGAACCAACAACCTTAATTAGTGCAAGCTTAGGTATCATGCCAACTAGTGCAAATACTACTGAGGTTGTAACTTCAACCACAACTGTGCAACCAACAACCTCAACCACAACAGAGGTGCCCATAACTGCACCTACAAGTGAATCACCAGCAACCCAGAAGACCATGGAAAAGGTCTTAACATCGGCAAAAACAACTGAAGCACCAGTGATGACAACATCAACTGAGATTCCACCAGCCACAACTGAAGCATCCACAACTAGAAGCATGACTGAGGCACTCAAAAGATCAACCACATCTGAATTTGAAGCATCCACAGGTGCAACAACTCTAGTGCCATCAAGAACAACAGAAGCAGAAGCTACAAGTCAACCTCTCACTACCAGAACTGCACCTACAACTGAATCACCAGCAACAATGAAAACCACTGACAAGGTCACAAACTCAGAAGCAACAACTGAAGCGCCTGTGATGACAATATCTAGTGAGATGCTACCAACCACAACTGAACCATCCACAAGTGGAACCATGACTGAGGCACTGACAAGATCAACCACACCTGAACTTGAACCGTCCACAGCTGCAACAACTCTGATGCCATCAAGTACAACTGAAGCTGAAGCTACAAGTCAAGCTCTCACTACCAGAACTGCACCTACAACTGAATCACCAGCAACCATGAAAACCACTGACAAGGTCACAAACCCAGAAGCAACAACTGAACCGCCAGTGATGACAATATCTAGTGAGATGCCACCAGCCACAACTAAACCATCCACAAGTGGAACCATGACTGAGGCACTGACAAGATCAACCACACCTGAACTTGAACCGTCCACAGCTGCAACAACTCTGATGCCATCAAGTACAACTGAAGCTGAAGCTACAAGTCAAGCTCTCACTACCAGAACTGCACCTACAACTGAATCACCAGCAACCATGAAAACCACTGACAAGGTCACAAACCCAGAAGCAACAACTGAACCGCCAGTGATGACAATATCTAGTGAGATGCCACCAGCCACAACTAAACCATCCACAAGTGGAACCATGACTGAGGCACTGACAAGATCAACCACACCTGAACTTGAACTGTCCACAGGTGCAACAACTCTGATGCCATCAAGTACAACTGAAACTGAAGCTACAACTCAGCCTCTCACTACCAGAAGTGCACCTACTACTGAATCACCAGCAACCATGAAAACCACTGACAAAGTCACAACCTCAGAAGCAATAACTGAAGCGCCAGTGATAACAACATCTAGTGAGATGCCACCAGCCACATCTGAAGCATCCACAAGTGGAACCATGACTGAGGCACTGACAAGATCAACCACACCTGAACTTGAAGTGTCCACAGCTGCAACAACCCTGATGCCATCAAGTACAACTGAAGCTGAAGCTACAAGTCAAGCTCTCACTACCAGAACTGCACCTACAACTGAATCACCAGCAACCGTGAAAACCACTGACAAGGTCACAACCTCAGAAGCAACAACTGAAGCGCCAGTGATGACAATATCTAGTGAGATCCCACCAGCCACAACTAAACCATCCACAAGTGGAACCATGACTGAGGCACTGACAAGATCAACCACACCTGAACTTGAACTGTCCACAGATGCAACAACTCTGATGTCATTAAGTACAACTGAAACTGAAGCTACAACTCAGCCTCTCACTACCAGAAGTGCACCTACTACTGAATCACCAGCAACCATGAAAACCACTGACAAAGTCACAACCTCAGAAGCAATAACTGAAGCGCCAGTGATAACAACATCTAGTGAGATGCCACCAGCCACATCTGAAGCATCCACAAGTGGAACCATGACTGAGGCACTGACAAGATCAACCACACCTGAACTTGAAGTGTCCACAGCTGCAACAACTCTGATGCCATCAAGTACAACTGAAGCTGAAGCTACAAGTCAAGCTCTCACTACCAGAACTGCACCTACAACTGAATCACCAGCAACCGTGAAAACCACTGACAAGGTCACAACCTCAGAAGCAACAACTGAAGCGCCAGTGATGACAATATCTAGTGAGATCCCACCAGCCACAACTGAACCATCCACAATTGGAACCATGACTGAAGCACTGACAAGATCAACCACACCTGAACTTGAAGTGTCCACAGCTGCAACAACTCTGATACCATCAAGTACAACTGAAGCTGAAGCTACAACTCAGCCTCTCACTACTAGAGCTGAAGAGCCCACAACTGCACAATCTTCAGTCAGAACTGAGACACACACAACCACCAGTGAAGGACTCACTACACTGTTATCAGCAACAACTGCCACAACAAGTGAGATGATGACAACCACAAGTGAGGCAGTAACAACGTCAGAAACATCAATGGCAACTGGGCCACACACAACCTCAACCACAATGCAGATGCCCACAACTGTTCCTATTGCCACTCAAACATCACCCAGGGTAAGTACAACAACAACAACCACAGCCGCAACAACCACTCTTCCAAGCTCAACTGGTACCACAAAGCCCAGTCCAGTGACTACATCTAGTACAACACTGACAAGCACTACAACAACCCCCACAGCCAGCAGAACTCAAGATACTGCAAGTGACATAGCAGAAACTAGAAGAACCGCCTCAACCACTACCAGAACTACTGCTCCAACTACATCCACACATAGCGTGAAAACTACTACATCATCCTTGGCCAGTACTACAACAGTGACTGCAAAAACATTAGCCAGTACTCTTGCAACCACTCCAATGACAACTCTACCAAGAGCAACAGCCCCAGATGCATTAACTGATACAGTAACGTCCACTACTGAGACCAAAACCACCACAACAGGCAGGACCGCTTCAGCTAATGTGCAGACTATGTCTTCAAGCAGTTTATCAACCACCCCTACAGCAACAACCCTAAAGAATGGAACAGCAACCCAAATTGAGACACAGACAAGTTCAGTGAGTAGCACCAAACTCACACCTCTGATGCCATCAACCTCAGAACCCACCTTGGCAGCTTCAACTAAGCAACCATCAGCAACGTCAACGGGCCACACAACCACAGAAGCCAAAGTGCCAATGTCCACAAGCATCTCAACGGACAGTGGAATAGCAAGCACTATGATAACCCCATTGACATCAGCAGCTTCCACTAGTGAGGAGAGCAGTTCAGCCTCTTCTGTGAGTACAACTGATTCCAGCTCATCAACCATGAGCGCGAATCAAGCCAGTAAAAGAAAAGGAACTGCCTCCTCCACTATCAAGAAGACAAGCCTCACATCTACATACAAAGCAACATCAACGGCCAGCAGTTCTGCTACCCTCCCCACAATACCAACAGAGACTATGAGCTCCCAGACTGTGACAACCACTTCCCTCACATCAACATTGACAGCTGGAACTTGCCACAATGCAATTGTTCCCAAAGGGAGAGTGACAGTGATACGGCAATCAACAACAAACAAATTCCAGCCAGGAGATCAGATCAGTGTCAGCTGTCAGCAGGGCTACTACATAAGCTCAAAACTAAACAAACTGACGTGTCAGACAACTGGTTGGGACAGAGAAGTGCCAAAGTGCTTAGGTATGATGGTACAACATGAAAAAATTCAAGTGAAACACATTTCCTGTTTCAGCTCTTGACTATGTCGGCTGCTTTGCCTACAACAAGCAGAATGAGCAGAACTGCTACACCGTCGTGCCAATGAATCGCTTGGCTTGTGCTATGCACTGCAGAAATAGTGCATCGAATATCAATGGCACCATGTACTACGGTGAGCCAAGATTGTTATAAAATCTGGCATTGTCCAACAAGTCTCTCTTTAGCCGTTTCACCGAAGACATGTTGTTGCTATGGATCGCAGTTTGAGGCAACGGCCAGTGTTGAAACTGAGCACAGATGTCAGCATAGCTGCACAAAAAATCATGCTGAAATGTGTGGTACAGAAGCAAGGGATGGTACCATCTTGGCTGTCAATGTTGGAAAGCTCTCTGGTAAGTAATTTAGTCACATCACTCAGAATGTGTGACTACCTTTGTTGTTGTAGGTTCATGCACGGATGCAAACGGTTGGTTCCCAGGGGTACAGCACAGCTTCAAGCTGCATCTAAAAACAACTGCTGCATCTTTGGAGGAGGCCAAACAACTGTGCCAGTCAACAGTCATTCCGCCGGCTTCGTTTTTGGACAGCCCAGAGTATTTCCTGATGTCAACTTACATGTACGTTATATCACTGACTAGCACAGTGACACAGCCCTTCATGCTCCTGAAGAAAACTGGTTTTAGAAAGAAAAAGCTGATCTTGCTATCGACATCAGTGTGGCTGGATGCTGAACCGGTTGGACAACAGTGCACCTATCTGCGTCTGCAATATGGTCAGCTGAAAAAGGTTCTAGAACCATGCAAATCGGCCAGGATCGTTTGTATGAAAGGTAGAGGTTTTTTTGCAAAAACTCAGAGTCAAGCCTACACCTAATTCGTAGTACTACCAAGTACTAAGCACATGTTTTCGGCGATTATGACAACATCAGGACTACAAATTTACTTAGACTACATATGTATTATTTTCTCGAAAATTTTGACTACAAACTAAGACTAGAAATTGAAATTCTCTAAGGTGATAGGTCTAATTGAGCCATATGCCTTTCAGATCGGTGTGATAAGCTGTCTTGCGACCCATCCTACCTGATGGATATAGTGAAGGACTCCATCCCATTGCCACTGGTTCCTGCAGGCCTGGTCACTCGCATTTTATGTCAGAATCGCAACCTGTTTGAGAAGGTAGATGCAATGTGCAGAAAGGATGGCCTGTGGGAAACTTTGAATCCCTGTAAAGGTGACAATCACTACCAAGTTTAGTTACCTTGAAAATTATATAAACAAAAAATTTCAGACTACTTCAAAACTACAACAACTGCTATCCCCACAACAACGCCACTTCCAATAGTCACTACCTGTGAAGGTGGGCAACTGGAGCATGGCAAGCTCACAATCATCAGACAGTCCGCAGAAGAAGAATTCAAGAATGGTGACCAAGTCAGGTTCCAGTGTGACCGAGACTACTACCTCAGTAGCAACTCCACAATGCGCACCTGCAGACCAACAGGCTGGGATGACGAAATACCAAAGTGTCTCGGTAACAATGTTACAGTTGTGCCTTTATCAGGATTACTTTTGAATATTTTAGCAAACGACTATGTCGCTTGCTACTTCCATGAGCAAAAGATGGCCAACAAACAGTGTACAGCCATGTCCAATGTAAGCCACATTCATTGTGCGCTTCACTGCCGCAAGCTTCCAATTGGAAAGCAGATGTTCTATGGTGAGTCAGAGATTAGTGTTATAACAATTGACTCGTTCATTTACAGGTGTTGGTCCAGCAATCTGCTGCTGCTACGGCCCAAAACTCACAAACTTGATGGCCAATGAAAGGTACTGCGACCAACCCTGCTCAGGAAACATGCGAGAGAGTTGCGGTCGGTACAAGGACACCAGGACTGGCAAAAGCAATGAAACTGGTTTAGTGTCGGTTGGCAAGCTAACAGGTAGGAGGTGTCTTGCAGTCAAGCACAGTTGGTTACTTGAGTGCGAAGCTCTTTAGAATCCTGCACTGAGTCGCCCGGCTGGTTCCCAGGCCTACAGCACAGTTTTCGGCTACACTACCGAACGGTTTCGTCACTTGCCAAAGCCAGAAGTCTGTGCGACTCAACCCAGTTGATGCCTGAAAATTTTGTCAAGACCACGGAATACTTTATGGCTAAGGCATTTATGTAAGTTAAGCATTACTTGGCGAGTGCGGACTGGTGAAAAACATCTCGGTTTCAGGCAGAAAGCCTTCCCACTAGCCGCAGGTCTGATCTGGCTGGAAAGTAGCACGAACAACAAGACCAGCTGCACCTATCTGAAGGCCAATGGACCGAGCGTACACATCGTGACTGAAGACTGCAGAGCGGCCCGAGTTGTGTGCATGAAAGGTGAGTGCACGGAATGCTTTGCGTTCTTAGACAATCACACAGAATCTTTCAGATCGTTGCAGAAAACTGATGTGCAACCCTGCTCATCTGCTGGATGCAGTCAAGGGTTCAGTCCAGCATTTGCCAATGATTCCGGCCGGGCGAACCATAAATATACTCTGCCAGCAGAAACAGCTGATCGACTCTGTGCTGGCTCTGTGCCAAGACGACGGCCAGTGGGACAGTGTGAATCCTTGCCGTGGTGAGCCAAACCGCTTTCACTTGGTGTTGACAGTTTTACTGGTTCATTTCAGACCACTTCACTGCCACAACCACACCTCCAGCCACAACCACAGCCGCACCATACGTGGGAGCTCCATATAGCGCTGTAGGCTGCTACCAACTAAAGGACAGTGGCAGGCGTGGTAGAGAGAGAACAGCTGTGCCAGACAACTTTAACTGGCGGCGCATGGACGACAACAGCCCAGAAAAATGCGCAAAACACTGCCACAAAGCCAGTAAAGACAATCTCGGGCGCCCAAGAACCGTCTGGAGTGCATTCGGTAGGGTCTGATTGAAAGGAAGCATTGGCTTTTTCACAAAACTGTTAATTTTTAGCGTTGTCAGGCGAGTTCTGCGGATGCACGCAACATCAGGAATGGGTGCTGGAGGGGAAAATGGCAGAAGAGCTGTGCTCAATGATCTGCCCAGGAAATATGTCGGCAACATGCGGCGGAGAGAACAGAACGCTCAACATACGAGTGGCCGATCAAGTGGACATTTACCACATCGGCTTTGGTAAGTTCTAGACGACCTTTGTTATTGCACTGAGCTGGTTCACTACAACCCGCCTAATCAAAACGTGGTATGGCTGTACCGGAGGGGGATACAGTACTAAAAATCATAGAAGCATAGTTTTGGACTAAAACTCAATAAAACGCACATCAGGGTAAAACAGAGCTAAAATCGCTGTTTTGCAATCTTGATTTTAGCAATTTTGATCTCCGTAATTGTAAAAGATAGCATAAATTAGTCAAAAAATTGCCTAACAGAGAAATCATGAAAAATGTACCAGTCGGTAGTGGTGTGATCCATACAAGTAACCTGCCCGGGCCGGCCTGCGGTGGGGGAAGGGCTGGGTTCCGACAAGAACAGGTGCAAGGGTGTTTCGTACAGGGAGGGAATCCAAAAACGGCTGGAAATGCGTTGTTATCACGTTTCGTTCAATAAGAAGCCTAAAAATCGCTATTTTAATCTGCCAAATAGCGTTTTAGAGCTACAACAAACAAAACAATGACAGTTCAAAAGGCCTCATAAAAACACCGATTTCTCTTAAATATCAGTAGTGGAAACGCCCAGTTCCAAGTAACAATGGCCTGCCTTCTAAGGGAATTTTAAGCTAACAAACAGTGATTTCTGAGCCAGTTTGTAAGTACTATCAGTACTTGTACAGTATCTGGCCGAGGGAGGGTATACCCAATTTATTGTCAGAGGGGGCTTGATGTGAGAGGGTTGGCCTTTTTAGCTAGGGGTAACCTTCAAACTCCTAGTACATATGGTCTGATCTATAGGTGAGTAAAGAGGTCCAGGTAAGGGAGGAGTAGGTCATTGCCTGCCAGGTGGGCGGTGGTTTTGCCCTTAGAGGATGCTAAAAATTTAAAAACGCTCGAAACGTATGGATGTTTTAATTAATAAACGGCTAAAAATCATTAAGCAACCAAACAATGTTTAACAGCTAAAACAAGCTTGCAATGGCGAAAAGGCTTCTACAAGCACCGATTTACTCACGGTTTACTTAGGGTGCTTGCTAAACAATACAAAATATTTTCGTCCTAAGTTTCCTTAAATAACGCCAAAATCGGTTATCAAACGGTTTTAAAGCAGATTTTAAGCTACAAATCATTGATTCCTGAGCCAGTTTGTTAGTACTGGGACAGCTAGTAGTGGTATTTTGGCGTTGGGGAGCCTGAAATATCTTGGGGATACATGTAACAGATCATCGGCCGATGGGGGAGCGGGATTGGGGGTCTGGCGTCGGCCGGAGGGCCGGGAGGTCGAAGCCCCAATTCCAGGGGAGGGGTTTGGGTACTGAAAACCGCTGAAAATCCCAAAAATCGCTAATCTCGGCACAAATGAACTAAATCAGCTATTTTAGAGAAGATTTTAGCAATTTTAGTGTCTGAAATTCTAAAAAATTGCAAAAAATTGCTGAATATGTTACTTGTGAGAAAAATCGGAGGGCGGGGCCGAAAAAATCTCTTTGGGGAGGAGCGGTTCTGGTCAGTTGGCTTGCGGCAAACCCCGTATTACATGCATGCTCGGGAGTCAATATTCTCAATCATCATCAATTTGACAGGAGGTTTCAGGGGTTTACCCATCCGACAAAGACCAAAACCGATCCTGAGTCGATTTTTCAGCGAACAATTTTTTAACAAGTTATTTAAGCCGAGAATTGTTAAATCTGTATGCATACATGTAGTTGATGGAAAGGGGAATTTCCCAGAAGGCCCGATTTTCAGAGAAATGAACTCCAGCCGGATATCGGGGGATTTTCTGAAACTGATTTCTGATTTTGAGTTTGATGAGTGTAAGATGATGTAAGATCTATAAGAAGGGAGTATGGTTGGATGATATTGGATTTTTGGGATGCATATGATGTTGCATATGAATATATGCATGCAATCTCTAGTGCATATTGATATTGCATATATCATATGCATGCAAAAATGAGATATGTACATATTTTTTGCATATTTGCATATTTTATCAAGGCGGCCTGAAATCGATAACTGGACGTTTTCCAAACATTTTCGAGTTTGGTTGGAATGTCTACGCAATCATTAGCATTTATTAGGCATACCTATTTTACTGATACCGACCTCATCTGGAAAAAAACAAGAGGGGAAACACAGTTTGGCATGAGAGACCAACTCATTTCGTAATTTTTAGATAAAAAATGGTTGACTTTACAGATTTTTGGCTTAATTACTGTTTGCATGTGCATGCATTTTTTGTTCTCTCTAATGTGTATACCTAACCGTTTGTAGTTCTGTCCTAGTTTTACAAATTATAAATTACAGAATTTGAAAAGTCTCAGTTGAGATTTCAATTCTTTGCGAGTTGAGTTTAGGGTTTCAAGCCATTCATCTTCATTCTGTAAGTGGAAAGAGGAAGCTTTGATCTCTGTAAATTGCAGATTTACAGTATAAACTGCCTCAATCAAGGGATTCCTTATTTTAGGCTTTTTACTTTTAGTTTGATGAAAAATTAGCAAAAACGTGGTGACTATCCTAAACACAGAACTCCAGTCTGTTTGGCTGTTTTGGAATGTTCATTGTGCCGCCTTAGTTTGAACGATTTTGCTAAAAACTCAAGATATTTATGAAGCAAAGAGGTGCTTGCAGAAATTCGCAATTCGCTAACCAATCTCTTTCATTTTTGCTCAGCTCATAACCAGAAATCGGCCAAACAAGCTCTCTTTGAAATTTGTACTGTTTGGACGAGTAATTTATGGATTTCTCCGCGCCAAATAGATAAAACAACTATTTGAATCGATTAATTCGAATCGGTCTTCAAAACATAAGTAAAAGCATGAAAAGTCAGCGACACCGACAAAAATATGCAAACTAAAAATATGCAAAATTTTGATATCAGGGTCAACTTACATATGACTATTGCATATTGGAATTTTGCATGCATATGATATTGCATATGCATATATGCATGCCAAAAACCATGCATATATGTATTGTTTGATATTGCATATTGCATATATGCGTCCAACCGTAGAAGGGAGACCAATAGAATGCAAGCAAAAATCAATGGTTAAGGAAAAATCTATTAAGCTTTAGACTAAAGGTCTGGGCAAAATAGGTAAGTGAAGATTTGTTCGAATTTTCGTAATTTTTTCACAGCTCAGACCGATGGAAAAACATCAATCAAATAAAGATAATAGTACTAGATATAGCTCCTATAGTCTTCGCGCCTGAAAGCCATTTTGCCGCGCAAACAAAATTTAGGTTTACAAACAGTGAATATTGCAAATAAATTGGGAAAACTGTGTTTTTTTCGGTTTTTTTGTCGCCAGCCGATTGATAAATGAAAGAAATACCACACATTTTGAATACACATGCGCCATCTACCTATTCTAATTTTTATATATTTATGCAAATTTCTTTGAAGGGCAAGTATTTGTCTACCGTATTGATGTGTATCCAGTAATCCAGAAAATACATTTGCTGCTCTTTAGTATTCTGCCCCCCCCAATTTTGGCCCTACTGTACCTCTATTCTACACTTTGGCATATTGAGGCTATCTGTACTGTACTAATTTCAAACGTTGATGAACTTAAGATGACAGGTATTTTAGGAGACTGGTCGTTGGAAGCAACCAGGAAAAAACCAGTTCTCATGCCAATCGGTGAGCCAGGGGACACCGTGAAAGATTGTGGGATGTGTTGGGTGCCCGGAACAGAAAGTTGCACAGAGACGTTCGAAGGGGCCAAGCAGTGCCACTGCAGGCACAACTACTATGTAAGACATCCACCAGGTGACCAATGCCGAACTGCATTAAGTGACCTTTCAGGGCCCAACGTGTGACTTCGACACAGATGATTGTGCCACGGAGCCCTGTCTGAATGGAGGAACCTGCACGGACAAGATCAAGGGCTTCCAGTGCCACTGTCCGCTGGGGTTCGATGGAGATCGGTGCCAAAACGATCTAAGGCACATCGATTTCTCCGAACCCCGCCACCTCGCAGAGCAGATGAGCCACTGGACCGGCTGCTTAACAACTGTGGCTCTTTACGCCATCGCAGCCGTCCTTGTGGTCTACTTGAAGATATGTTGCGACTGCACGGTACTCTTCTTCTTTATTATAGAGTACCTTTATAATTATATAATAATGTCACTTCAGATGCCATCGATTGACATCCTGGGAGTGAAGTCAGCGTTTTTGATGGTCGGACACCTGGCTGTTCTCTTCACCAGGAACCCCCAAATTTTGGGTCTTTCTATGACCCAATGTAAGGCGGCCAACCTGCTGATGAACACATCATTTACCAACGTTATGGTGCTTGAGTGCCTGGACGGCATCGTCCTGTGCACCTTCACCTTGGCCGCCTTCAATAACACCTGGGGCAGTGTTGTGCCGAACGAAAATTTTCTGAATTTAGTTAGTAAAAGTTAGTTACACCTTTTAAAATCTGAATTTAGTAAGTAAAAGTTAGTAACTAAATTCGCTCTCCGAGATTAGTAAGTTAGCCAAAAATTATCGAGTTACTTAGTTATGAGCTTAGTTAAAATAAACTAGTAGAAATAAGGCCATTAATGCATTTAAACCGATTAGTATTAGCTCTGGAGACCTGTTAGGATCAGAATATTCACAAAATAACAGTATTTCTCATTTTTTTCTACAAAAGTTTTGAAATATGACCGTTTAGTTTATCAAAAAGCTGCATATCAGGACAGGAACAATGCAAATATAGAAATATGAAGACAAAGCAAATAGTTTTGGACCTTATCATTTATCTAAGTTTAGGCGTTTATTGTCACTCAATGGAAAAGTGGGTGCATGTACATACAGTAACAGTAGGTGCCTCACATACATGCAACAGGGGGTCTGGGGTGTCTGCCCCCCACCCGACTTAGGCCAGAACCCCACGGATGGGGACATCCCCCACCGAGACGATTTTTCCGAACCCCCTCCAATTTTCTGGCAAGTAATTTTTTGAGCAAATTTTTGCATTTTTTGCAATTTCGGACACCAAAATTGCCAAAATCGCCCGTAAAGCAGCCCTTTTTAGGTGTATTTGAGCCCAAATTAGCGATTTTTGACGATTTTTAGCCCAAAAATTGCGATTTTTTTCGATTTTTGAGCGTTTTTTAGTGCCCGACCCCCTCCCAAAATTTTTGCTCAGACCCCCCGGCCGGCGCCAGACCCCCAACTCCCTTCAACGGATGACCTGTTACAAGTATGGTACCTCATAACAGTACATGTAATACAGTAACAGGGCGGTTTCGAAGGTTGCCCCAAGCAAACGGCAACCTCCAGATCGGAACCTCAAGAGGACTTCCCATCCGATTTTTCAAGAAGGCAATTTTTGTCCTGATTTTTTAAATTTTAACAGCAACTGTTAGCTGTGTGTGCCTGAGCAGTTTCTTTGCGATTTTTAGTACTCAATCCTCCCTCCGTTTGGGCTCAATCCCTCCGACCTAGCTTAATCCCAACAACCCTTAAGCGGATGACCTCTACAGTATACATAAACCATTACGAATGCCAGGCAGTATTCTGTTTTTGTCACAAGCATCTGTGTTTAAAACAAGTGAAACCTTGTGCCGTTTTTGCGAGAGACCTCTCTATCAAACAGAACCTGATTGAGACCCTGGACTTTTTGAGAATTTTCACTGGCAACTAGATACCTGTGGCCGAAGCGCCTATCTTTAACACTATAACTAAACTGAATGTTACTAAACTCATAACTAAGTAACTCGAGTTTTTACTTAGTAATTTCTTGAAAATGAGTTTAGTTTGAGTTGAGTTTAGTTAAGCGAAATCTGAGTTTAGTTAGTAAAAGTTAGTAACTAACTAACTAACTAATGTTTTTACTTAGTAAATAACTAACTAAATTCAACCGGCACAACACTGACCTGGGGGCATTTCTTCATCCGACACCCTGAGGTTTGTTCTGAAGATCTGGAGCAATAAATAATCAGTCTTTAAGTCAGACGCTTTCAGATATACATATTCCTCCCAATGTTCGGTGCTACAGCATTCGTGGTGTCGCGGGTAGTGTGGCTGTGGGATGAAGGGCTTGTCACCGAATGGAGTTGCTGGACCGATGTTCACCACAAGAACTGGTGGTGGTCGGCGCTCTTCGGCCCCTATTACAACTCAACTTTTATCTTCCAATGGGCCCTCTTCTGGGTGGCACTGATCTGCATTGAATCAGCAGGATCGGCAAGCAGGTAACTGACAGTCTTTGTTTGTTCAGACTGCTCACTAGCTTGGTGTGACTTGAATAGCAATTCAGTCCTCTTCTCTGCATCAAGCACTAGCTGCTATTTTGCAGGGGAAGCACAAGAACCCGAGACAGATCAAGAGGACTGGACATAATCAGAACGAGCCAACGGGCCACCAAACTGCGATTTGGAATCCAGTACTGGTACAGGTAATTTGTTTAGCTACTGTATTATGCATTCTTTCTCACTACACTGTATTTGGTTGAGACGCCATCGTACCAGAGATGACTGGTGGGAAATACCAGCCATGTTCACCCACCACATCTTTGTACTGCTAGGACTACCATTGTTTGGACTGGGCATGATCGCCGGCCAACTCGGCGTTTATTACATAGACGCTGGCATGTACGGCAACGCAATCTGGCTGTACTTGGCGCACGCCAGTTGGAACCTGATCGATGTGATCACCATTGGCCGTCCAGTAAGTAGCGCAGAGTTTTGATCAGCACACACCTGGTTGAATGAATGATAGCTTTCAGTTGTGGGCCTGGCTCGCCAGACTGCTGATGAGGAATCTGCCAAGCTGGTGTCCAATCGTGCCCAAACAAGACCCCATCACACTGATCCCGTTGGAAGAGTTCAAGAAAATGAGCAGAAAGGACTGGAAGAGATGGCAGCAGATGAAGGAGAGGGAAATGCGGGAACAGAGGCTGTTGGCACGGGTCAGGCTGGAGAGATTCAAGTTGGATGAGCTGCTCCAAGAGGTCAACCACACCTGGAGCCTGCCCGTGATTCCAGAGCCAACAGAAATCCGGGTAAAAAGTACAGTAGGGGTGCAAAAACGTCCACCCCAACTAAAACTGGGGAATTTCAAAAACATGATCGAAAATCGAATAGTTAAAAATCTGTATCTTCTGGAATCAAAGCACTGAATCTGTTGTTAGTCAACACAGATTGTAGCAGGATCAGGAAGTTAGACAAATGAATGAACCTGATATTGGAGCTCCGTTCCATACCATATAAAGCTTCCCCACCGTGTTTTTGGAAAATCGAAAACCTTCCGAATCATCATTTAACTGGTTTTTCGAAGAAAAGTCACATTTTGTGATGTTTTTGAAATTCTCATATTTGAGCGCCATTACAGCAAAGGGGGCGTGCAAAAATTAAGTAATGGTATTTTTCCCCATTTTAGGACCCCCTCCCCCCTGATAATCGCCCGTAATAATTTCCTGACCCCCCTCCCGTAATTACATGTACGTAATAATTTGGCTACCCCCCGAAATTTCAATTTTTTGAAGAGTTAGAGCCGAAGTTTTTGCGTTCAATTTTATGTAAAATGATGTTCTTATTAAAATAGCATCTGTACACAGTAGCAATTGATAATTTTCTTAGTTTTCTTTATTGATGAGCTTCAACTACGACATGTATGTATAGTCTCAGTTTTACACAGAAGCCATCATTGGGTGGCTTTTTGATAAAGATGAAACCAAAGTGTTTTAGAATGGATTTTAGGGCTGCTGCCATATCACTTGACTAATAATAGATAGTCATATAAACCATAGTTCGTGCAGGACCTGAAAAGTCAGCGAATTTTATAAAAGCCAGGAAATGTCAGGGAATTTGGTGTCCAGTCAGGGAAAAATTTGATTGCAGTAGAATCCTCCTCGCCCAAAGGGCCCTGTCAGAGCTTTACACACCACCCTTTTGAAAATGGGACTTCTGACTTTCCACAACTACTAATGTACAACTTGAAATTTTACCCTCAGAATACCGTTTAAATGCGTTTTTCAGAGATTCAGAAATTTTTAAAAACTTCTCACACTCGCTAGAATATTCTCACTCTGATTGGTCAGGGAAATTTTTGACTTTGGTCGGGGAATTTTGCTTGAAAAAGCCGCACCAACCCTGTAAAGATCAAGTTGATAAGTGCTATACCCTTATAAACTCTTAATAATATGTCAAAGGTGACTGTTGCCGTTTAGCATTTTAAAAATTGGAAACCACTGACTTAAACGGTAGTTACCTTCTCTAATCTAAACGTTGATCTAAGTGAAATTGAGAAAATATAAGCACAATGGCTTCAAATCGAGACTACGTGTACATGTACTGTACGTCAAAACAATTAAATTTATGGCCACTTCAGTGATTTCTGCACTTTAAAATTCCGTAATGAAGTCGCCAAACCCCCTCGCCCCACCGTAATGATTAGTAATCTTTTGGCGAACCCCCCTCCCCCTCATGCGATTACGTATTTTTTGCACGCCCCTAAGGTACATAGTCAGTGTATGTTATGTTATGGCCAATGGCAATACCAATCATTCCTGCAAGGTTCAGACTAATACTCTTTGAACTGCCGAAAAATTGGAATTTCCTTGGACCACCCTCATTCTTAGTTTTGGGTCACAAAACCAGGACGGGTTAGAATTTTGGCACCAAACTTGCGCAGTGTCTACCCAGTCATTTTGTTAATTAATCCTGAGAATTTGAAGCAAATCGATGAAGAATTGACCAAGAACGAATCGTTTGCGCAGAGTTCGAAAAAGGGGGGTGGACATTTTTGCCCCTACTGTATTTAGTTTTCATTATATTTACATGACTCATGATTCAAACATTATGTTGCAGGAAGAGCCTCTGCTGGGGCAGCGAGAGATGGTGGACATCCCGCCACTGCCGCACATCATCACCGTGCGGGACCCGAGGGCGTGGCGATTCGATCGTAGAGAGACGTGGCTGGAACGGGACGATCAGCTGGACAAGGCGCACCGACAATACCTGCGCCGCCACCCTCCCACCTATGATCCGAACAGAGTGCAATTCGATGTGATTGGGGAGGAAGAAGAAGAAGTAGAAGAGGAAGTGTAAAGGGCTGAGAGTTTGTGCAGATGCAGGGGCAGTACAGACAACGCCAATTAGGGCGTTCGGTTAACTTTCATTTTTTTGTCTTACCACTGTGGCTGTTTGTCTATCAAGTTCTATCTTCTATCAAGATGCAAATTTATCTTTTGTTCACTGTGTTTTTCTTGAAAGGCTGACGCAGTCATAATGACTTGTGTATTATTCGTAGTGTAATTGTAATAGTAATTAACTGCAGTTGGTTAAGAAGAGTTAGTAGAGACAAAAGTAGCCTTGGTCTCAGACCGGGTCACTGTTCTCTACCGTACTCGGCTGTGGCAGGGCAGCAGAGAAATAAAACTTTCACTCTCACTCTTGCTTGGTCTTTCCTGCTATACGATGGCATAGCAATTTTGCTATATACTTACATTTTGCTACTCATTCTACTGTTTAAGCTGTAAGCAGCCGATTAACATTAACAGTCAACCAATGACATAGAAGGTGTTCCATCAAACAGTAAACTGGTAGGAATGCTTGGTGCGGTTGATGGTAGGTCGGCCGATGATATCCCAAGCACTAGCAAAGGCTTCTGGAAAAGGCCTTCACGCCGGCTCCAAACAACGTCCACTGAGAAACGACCGACCGCATTGGAGAGCAGACATGCGAGAACTGACTCAATTTTCGACAAAATGACAGAGGTTGACAAGCTCTACTTTACCAAATTGGTTGATCAAACGGAAGAACTGCCAGAGGCTGACAGCGATATCCGGTTGGCGCAGATCATTTTTTCGCGACGTCCTCTCTTTTTTCAGTTTTCGTGACGCCCCGGAACCGGACGTTCAGCAGGTCGCAACAAAAAGCCCATGTCACAAGAAATTCATGTCTCGACAAACGACGCCGAAATGAGACGCAAATTATGGGACACTTAAATTTTGGTCCCGAATTTCCGCGAGACATGACATTAAATGGAGACATGCACTGAAAAATACGTCATCGAGACATGTCATCGAGACATGCCATTATGTGAGAGAATTCAAGACAATGGTAAAGTTACACACAGTGGGGCCCGGTATAGGTACAGCATGTCTTTGCAGTGCCTGACAGTTGTGTGACAAGTCAATCGAACCATACGTCAGCATTTATTCAATCAACCAAACAGTACAAATTAGCTGATGCAAGTTGACATGAGCCAGAAAATAAAAACAAAAATTTGTCGCACCGACTGCTTCCAGCTGAAGCCAAACGTGCTCCTCTCTCGCGCTTTGACGGTCTGTAAAACGTGAATTCAAAGAAGGCAGGCAGAAAATCACTTTAAACTGACCGCCGTGTTTGTCCCTCTGGAGGAAACGGCACTGCAAAGGAGTGTCCCAGCCGCTGATCGAATCGAACACATGTTCTGCTGCGATGGGCCACTCTTTGCCCTTGGCTCAACGGTTGTTGCACAGTCAGTTGCATTGCAGTCACGGTTGTCGCACAGAGAGTTGCAGTAAAAACTGCTGTCTTAAAAAACGGAGAAACAGAGCGAAAAAGAGCCTGCAAATTGAAATGTCTTTTTGCAATTCAGCAACGACAGTTTGTTGTTTTAGTGGCGTCAGTTAGTGTATCTCTTAGACGCAGAAATTTTTTGCGTGCCTGGCCATAGGGACATGCAATCACGAAAATTTGGGGCAAATGCCTGCATAACAGCTGCACTCAAAGCGTGCCTAAAAACTGGTAATCACGCAGGCAATGTTTTTGCATTCACTTAAATATTCAAAAAAGCGTGACTGGCCAATCACGCGTTCCCGGATTGATTTATTCAGGGCGGACTTTTCCGCTCTGATTTTAGCTTTAACAGCACAATAATAAGCGTCTGACGCTAAACATAAATATAAGCGAAACACACTTATTCTTCTTGGCTAACAGGGCAGCAAGAAAACGGAAAAGAAACGAAGAATAAAGTAGCTGTTTGGGAGGCAGGTGAAGAAAAATCAAGAGAAACACACCTATTTTTTCTGAGTTTTTTGAGCAGCAAGCAAACGGAACGGAAAATTTGGGAGGCAAATGAAGAAATTCAAGAGGAACGTACCGAATTCTATCTTAGCTAACAGGGCAGCGAGCAAAGAGAAAAGAAAGGAAGGATGAAGCAGTTTTTTGGACGGCAAGTGAAGAAATAAAGTCAACAATTCCGCAGTCTTTTCCTCAGCGCAGAGACTGAAAACAAAGCGTGATTGACGTTGTGACTGGCCAGTCACTTTTTACACTTTCATTTTCCAATCACATTTATAGCTAACAAACAGCCGCACGCAAAACGTGGTTGTGTGGGGAAACATGTGCACAATCACGCTCTGAAAAGCGTGATTCTATGTGGGGTACTACTCCAAATGGAGTAGCTTCTGCCAGTAACAGGGATCTGTCAAGCAGGTCGTTGGTTGATTATATTTTATGATTTATACGATATTTATTCATGTCTCGGTAACTGAATTTTATTTTGCCAAGTATGGTTTTAGAGTTTAGCTGCGCTAGCCAATTATTTTTAGAATGAAATGCTTAATAGTTATTGACCACAGGGGGTAGAAATTTCCATTACCACAAAGTAAGAACTATGGTAAGCAAGAACTTATTAAAGGTAATTACCTTCGGTAATAAGATAAAAGGTAATGGTTCCTGCCTCCGCATAAGGGGATAAGGCACAAGGGTCGATCATGTCAGAGACTGGCTCTTAAGTGCGAGACTGTTGTACGTAAAGTTACTTGTTTGTTGTAAACTAGATTTTGCGCGCTAAGAAGTGTGAGTAATTTAACATGTTTTATCTTACACCGGTTTGTTGCACAAAAATGCTGTTTGCCCTGTTAGACAACAATTCCAGACCAAACACTACCAAAGCAGTTAACAGACAAAACAGCCAAACTACGAAGGCTCCGGTCAAGGATAGCAGTTCGAGGGAGTCGTGTTTCCGTTTTTCAGGCCTTCTCTCATAACACTTCCTCAATTCATCCAGTTTGTGCTTTCTGTTGTACTTCTCCAACACATTTTCGTTGTGATTTTGCAGTTGAATTAGGGCCTGGTTGAAGCGCTCGAAAAAGAGCGAACCGGCCCTGAACATCAGGCTTTTTCTCACCGGGGTCTCAGTGCCCTCCACAATTTGACTGTCCTCTTCACAGGCTACGAACTCGCTGTTCAAAGTTGGCAGTATGTATTGACCTTCTTTGAACAGTTTGTCTCGGTTTAAATCGTTCGGTTCAATTACGGCCGGGTTGTTTTCTAATGAAGTTCTGAATTGCTCGAAGAAATGCGTCTCGCCGTGAAACAGAAACTGGCCGATAAAGTCGTCTGGCATGTGCAAGATCAATTTCAGTTTATTTTCTCGGATCAACTCAAACATTTCTGTTTTGTCTTCGACGAGCTTCTCTTTGTAAGGTCTCAATTTCTGAGCTAGCAATGATCCGCTGTATAGATTTGCGAAAAATAGACTGCTAACGGCCAAGAAGAGCCAGAGAATTTTAGACCAAAACCTTCTCATCCTTATTACGTAGAAGTAACCTGACAGGAAAAGTAGCGGAATCTTTTTAGTGAGTAGTGCGTGAATAGCTAGACAGCCTAAGATTATAACCCAGCTAATTAGCATATACAGCCAAACTTGGAGATTGAAGACTTCGAAAATTACAAAAGTGCTGCTTTTTATGTCTAGTGCCCCTTCTTTTACATAGAATACTAGGTCATCTTGATAAACAGGAAAGGAAAAGTTGAAAGTGCTACGTCTTAACGCGCTTTCTACCCAGATATTGGCGATTAGGTCGATGTTGCCGTTTTGTAGTTCTTCGAACAAGCCATGCTTCCAAGAACCGTTCTCGATTTTGCCCATAGCTGGTATCGATTGGTGAGGTATTAGCTGATACGGAATTGCTAAGTAGTTGAGGAGAGCAAGAAGAATCTCTGCAACCGCCCCGGGGTACTCGCACTCGTCTCTGACTTTGAAATCCTCGAGGGCACAGAAATCCATTAGATGCCGGTTGGGAAAAGTGGCTATTCGAAGCATTTTCAGGCCACAGACATTCCAACTAACAGGTGAGAAAACCATTTAGTCACTTTCCGACCCCTGCGGCATAGCGCACACATGTCAAAAGAGCTTTACCGGCCGAGCAAACACTTTTAGGCCGCATGTACCTTTCTGAAATTTTGAATAATGTTTCATCTTTACTTGATCTTTGGCAATTATTAGCAATTTGAGATTTTGAGACTGACGCAACTATTATTTATCATGTCAATTGAGCACAAATACCGACCGACCGACCGACCGACCGACCGACCGACCGACCGGCCGGCCGACCGACCGACCGACCGACCGACCGACCGACCGACCGACCGACCGACCGACCGACCGACCGACCGACCGACCGACCGACCGACCGATCGACCGACCGACCGACCGACCGATCGACCGACCGACCGACCGACCGACCGACCGACCGACCGACCGACCGACCGACCGACCGACCGACCGACCGACCGACCGACCGACCGACCGACCGACAGACAGACAGACAGACCGACAGACCGACCGACAGACAGACCGACCGACAGACCGACCGACCGACCGACCGACCGACCGACCGACCGACCGACCGACCGACCGACCGACCGACCGACCGACCGACCGACCGACCGACCGACCGACCGACCGACCGACCGACCGACCGACCGACCGACCGACCGACCGACCGACCGACCGAGATCGCCTCGCATTGCTCGTAACAATAGTAGTAACATGGCCTGCAGTTTTAATTTTAACAAACCGAGTAAACAGAACGCGGCACAGCGCAGGTCTATAAAGTTACTATGCAGCGATTTTATTATAGCTTGTTTGTGACGCATGGAATAATACGAACAATGTTCATTAGCCGTCAAAACAGGTCCGTTAGACGACGAGTCCTCCTAATAAGTGTGCCAGCTTCGGCTATCTAAATCAGACGTCCGCGTCCCTCAGTGAATAATTCAGTTGCTTCTATCGATGAGAGAACTTTTCCGACAAAGCGAACCAAGCAGGTGGAAATAAAAGTTTAATCTGTTTTGCGTTGGCGACCCAGACATAAAAGGATCGGACACTTTGCTGCTGCACTTAAACTGCACCAGATGAATCTGACCAGTGCTAAGTCTAAACCGCTTCCCTGCTTCAAAACTGCAGCTTCTTCGTGGAGCTTCGTACTGCTCGAAGGTTTCCTACCAGCTTTCATCGAGGCATTCGGAGTGTGTGGCAGCGTTTACAGTCTGGTAGTGTTGGCAAAGTCTAAACTGCGCTTCGCCAAGTATCTCTTTGCTTTGTGTTTGTGGGACATCGCCCTACTCACCTGTACTTTCTTCGCACACGAACTTAGTGTAGTGATCTACGGGGCACTCACTTGGAATGGTCCGATGAGCTACTTTTACTGGGTAAGGTTTGGTTTTTTAAAGTAGACGCACTAATTCACGCTAAAAATCGGTATTCAGGGCATACATATACATGTCATCCGCCGATGGGAAGGGGGATTGGGGTGGGGGTCTGGCGCCTACCGAGGGGTCTGTACCTAAATTTTAGGGGTACTAAAAACAATATAAAATCGCAAAAAAATTGCAATTTTGGGCCAAAAGTAATAAAAAATGGCTACCTTGGCTCAAATACAGCTAAAATGCTGTTTACACCTGTTTCAAGCAATTTCCGTGTCTGAAAGTCCGAAAAAATGTGGAAATTTGTGAAAAAATTACTTGCCAGAAATTGGAGGGGCGTCCCCGATTGGGAGGGTCTGGCCTAAGTCGGCTGAGTGGGGCATACATACATGTAGCTGGAGAGGAAAAGGTGGGTAATTTTCCTCAAACTTGATTTTCGGAGAACCCCCCCCCCCAGCCCGATTTAGGGCGATTTTTTGAAACGCTTTTTTATGTTTCTAACCCATAAACAGGGTTCCAGAGGCTCTGATTAGGGTTTCAGAGATCTTAAAGCAGGATTTCGGAACTCTAATTGTAGTTTCAGAGGCATCAAATACGGTTTCAGAACCCAAATTTGGGTTTCTAAAATGCTAATTAGGGTTTCTGAGGCCCTATATAGGGTTCCGGAACGCTAATTTGGGTTTCGGCGGCCCTAAGCAGGGTTTCGGAGCCCAACTTTGCGTCTCTAAATAAAAAGTCTTTAAATAGGGTTCCAGAACTGCCGTATTATGTGAATACAATAGGTTTATTGCTCGTTTTAAAGCAAAAATTGGTTTTCTTCCATATTTAGAAACTATTGGGCTTTTTACATGTTTATAAAGCAAAAAATGGAAACAGCTTTCATATTGATATGTGAAAACACTGTTCAGAGGTACTTGAGAAACCGTTATATTCATGTTTCAGCGCATACACAAAACAAGCCTAAATTTATTGTTTGCACTCCGATTTCGTCATCGTTATTGTACATGTAAATATAACTTTCTTTCTTCTTGTGTCCTGGCAGAAAACGGCTGCATTTCAATTATAGTACCAGTGATGTGAGGTGTGCTTTATCCGGTGTTTTTCTCCGTCTATTTTCGAAAAAAAACGGTTTTTTCCTTAGGGTCGAAAAAATCATAAATCGCAGAAAAAACTCAAGCCAAAACTAGCTGATTTATGTCATTTTTCAGTTAAGCAATAGACTTTTGAAAGGTATAATAGGCTACAGTGACTCAAAACTGTTAGAAAAACAATACAAAATACCAAATTTGGCAATCTAAAACAAAAAGGCAAACTGTTGTGTAAAAATTTGCATATGGAGTTTATTGATGGAGCTTGTCAGGACTGTTCATGCCTAGACCTATTTCCTCAGAGAATTTCAATTTGTAGTCTTAGTTTGTAGTTAAAAATTTTCGCGAAAATAATTTGTAGTCTTAGTTTGTAGTTGTCAAATTCAGGTTCAAAAAATATGTAGTCTTAGTTTGTAGTCAATTTGTAGTCGGGTTACCAAACGTCAGAAATTCGATATCACTGCTAATTTTTGTCAATTGAACAATCAGTCATAGTAATGCTTTGTAAAAATTGTAACCAGAAGCCTGTTAATTGTTTTTCTGTGAAAAAATCGTCTTTTCTAATAGATATTTCTGGAAAGAAACAGATGGAATTCAATGTTTAAAAAATTCCAATGCAGAACATTTGGTATTTTTTTAAAAATGTAATTAGATATTTTTTAAAAATCTAAGGCAATAAAAAGCACGAAGGAATGTACAAAAGTCAATCATGGGGGTCTTCTTTCCTTGAAAATTTGTTGTGGTAAAAAAGCGGGAAAATTGGAAAAACGATCTTTCTAACACTTTACATAAAAATATCTTCCTTCTCGGAATGCTTTCACCAGTTTGGTAAGCTCAACACAGCTCAAAATGCCGATTGGGGGCTAAATTTATATAAAATTAGTTAAAAAATCGGAAAATGTGCAATAAATATGACCACAAATTGACTACAAATTCCCAAATTCTGAAATAGTAGTTTGTAGTACTACGAATTAGGTCTATTCATGCCTGTTTCGTGATTTATATCTATGTAAGATGGGTATTTCTGTTCTTAAAAGACTCAGGAAGGCGCTAGAAAGCGTTAGGAATAATAAAACCAGACTAGGATATTCAGAACTTGAGCACGAGTTTTTCCGCGATTTTGGAAAAAAAGGAAAAAAAACAGGCTGAGGTTTTTTCGGAATAGTATCCATCCCTGTATAAAAATCCGTTTGTGTGTGCGTATGTACACATTCAAAATCACTTTTTGTTCGAAAATACATTGTGACAAAAAAGCCCAAATTTATCTATGAAGTGTGCTAAAGCGTCAGAGAGAACATATTTAAAAAATTCAGCCAGAACGTTGCTAAACCCACTGCGCGTTATAGACGTTCTACCCGTTGGGCCACATATCGCTTACCGGCTCCATGTGGATGGTGCTGGCCATAGCTTACGAGCGATACATGGCACTGGTTAAACCATTCACACAAAGGGTACGCGAACAGAAAACTACGAAATGGATTCTTCTCTCCATTCTGTGTGGTTCAATCGTCTACAATTCACCCACCTTCTTTGAGCTGAACGTCGAAACCTGCACCGACGAAAAAGGAGAAAAGAGACCGCAAATTATGCCCGGCTCATTGCGTTATCAGTCGGCTTACATGCTGGTCTACCGTATAATCTGTGGCACAATCTTCGAAGGACCGATTCTTATTCTTTTCATCGTTCTACTCACCATTAGGACCATGTCTGCTATGAGCAAAAACAATCAGTATTTGCTGGTGGGATTCGATATCAAAGTAAGGTTTTTAGTAAAAACTATTGAATAGGTAAGTAGTAGAAACGCTTTAGACGGCAGTTTCACGTGATATTCGGGCGGCGACACTACTTTTGGGCGTAATAATCAAATTTATCGCTTGTTACACGCTTCCGGGAGTGATAAACATTGCCGAGTTTATTAACCCCAAGTGGTTCGTCAACCAATGGCTACAACGCCTTGTTTTTCTCAGTCATCTGCTGGTTCTTGGACACAGGTGAGGTGACCTGACCATTCTACTTTCAAGTGAAAGTAACTGAAAAAATGCGTAATTTAAATTTTACGTGGTTCAGTAATTTAAGAGTCAGTCTCTGAACCGATCGAGTCTTGGTCCTTTGCCATATTCAGACCCCAAAAATGAAACTTTGGCGTGGAGGGCTCAAAGTTGGAGGACTAATACGTATGGATAGGTTATATAACCACCGCAAAGGATATCCCGATTCGACGCTCCACGCTCGAGATACGGCCTTCTGAAAATCGGTCCGCTTAACTATGGGACCAAAATTTCAAAATCGAATTTCTAGCGCACTAATCAGTGTTGGGACTTAAAAATTGGGGGTTTAGGGTAACTTTTAGAGTACTTTCAGAATCAACGGTCGAATTCCATTTTCAATGAAAAAATTTTCGACCCCCTTTGGAGTCCCCTAGCTCGTCTGGAACCCCCTACACCGTTTTTTTATTTCAGAATATTGCAGCGCTATCAATTCTCTACAGTTTGGTATAAGCCACATTGGCTGACCCGTAGAAGAAAGTGGTGAAATATGGCTTTCAAAGTTGAAAAATCCTCAAATTTTTAGTTTTGGTACTGCCCCAAATTTTCCTGGTGGAGTTTCTAGCCTACCAATGTGAGTTCTGGTTTGACACTGATTAGTGCGCTAGAAACTCCACCAGGAAATTTTGGTGCAGTACCAAAACTAAAAATTTGTGGATTCTTCAAGTTTGAAGCCATATTTCACCACTTTCTTCTACGGATCAGCCAATGTGGCTTACACCAAACTGTAGGGAATTGATAGCGCTACAATATTCTGAAATAAAAAACGGTGTAGGGGGGGTTCCAGACGAGCTAGGGGGCTCCAAAGGAGGGTGAAAAAAATTTTTTTCGTTTAAAATGGAATTCGACCGTTGATTCTGAAAGCACTCTAAAAGTTACCCTAAACCCCCAATTTTTAAGTCCCAACACTGATTAGCGCGCTAGAAACTCCAGCAGGAAATTTTGGTGCAGTACCAAAACTAAAAATTTGAGGATTTTTCAACTTTGAAGCCATATTTCACCACTTTCTTCCACGGGTCAGCCAATGTGGCTTATACCAAACTGTAGGGAATTGATGGCGCGACAATATTCTGAAATAAAAAACGGTGTAGGGGGGTTCCCGACGAGCTAGGGGGCTCCAAAGGGGGTAGAAAAAAATTTTTTTTCATTGAAAATGAAATTCGACCGTTGATTCTGAAAGTACTCTAAAAGTTACCCTAAACCCCGAATTTTTAAGTCCCAACACTGATTAGTGCGCTAGAAATTCGATTTTGAAATTTTGGTCCCATAGTTAAGCAGACCGATTTTCAGAAGGCCGTATCTCGAGCGTGGAGCGTCGAATCGGGATATCCTTTGCGGTGGTTATATAACCTATCCATACGTAGTAGTCCTCCAACTTTGAGCCCTCCACGCCAAAGTTTCATTTTTGGGTCTGAATACTGAAACTCGATTTGCCCAGAGAGACTGACTCTTAATTGAAAATATAATTGCAATTAAGAATAATAGAAAACCATTTGAATTAATTTAATTACGGTTTTTCTTTCATTTATCGATCTGCTAACGACGAAAATACATAATTTTTGCCAAATTTTCTCCAATTTTTACTGTTTTTTGTTCGTGTTCAAGCTTTGTTTGGGCGGTAACATTGCTATAATCAGACGCGAAGACTATAGAAGTAGGAACTATATCTACTACTATTAGCTATATTTTTATTGACGTTTTTTGCATCAGTATGATGAACTGTTAAGAAATGGCGAAAATTCGAACACATCTTTACTTACCAATTTGGTCAGGCTTTTCATCCGAAGCCAGATCCTCTAGTCACTATGTATAGTGTGCATATTTTAAGGCTTTCAATCCATTCTAATTAGCAAAATAATGAGAAATGACACAAAAACGATTAAAATTCTGAAAAATCGAGCTACATTATCGGGAACTCATCAATTAGCACTGAAATAGGTTCTAGAAGCTAAAACCTATATCAGGTAAACATTTTCAGATAAATTGTAACATATTTCTGAATTTTGAAGGTTGTGCCAAGTTTACTGAATTGTTTGAGTGCTTACCGGATTTTCTTTGAAAAACAGAGTACTCGCTCGTACTTCCATGAATTTAAAAAGATTTGGATTTACTTACTGAATATTTACCCAGCTTTAGAAATTTGAGATAGGCACAACACTGTTTGCTGTTCACGCAAGGAGGTTATACTGTACGTAGGGATGGGCACGCTTCGCCCGGCTGCGCCGTTTAGAAAATACAAAAATACGGGCAAAATATGGTCCGAAAACGGTTTTCGCAACTTCAAGCGCAAATTCTTCTTTATGTTCGGTTATTGATGGTAGGAAGTGATGTACTTAAATGAAACAGAGTACGAGCTATCGAATAAGATGCATTTTGAACCATAATTCAGCCGTTAAAGGGCATTTTTTTCTCAAAAACTGAATTCGTCCTTTTTCAACGTCCATTTTCTGTTGAAAGGAGAGTTTATTTATTTTGGTTTCAATCGGATTTGAAATCAGCGTAACTTGTTACCTATATAGCACCACTCTTTTTCTTAACGCAGTTTGACGCGGTCCCCACAAATTGGATTCTTTCTAAACTACTGAGAATCGGCTTTTTCGTGGACTTTTTCCGTGTTCCTGATTGTTGTGATAAAACGATGAAGTTGGCGAAAGGGTTTCAATCGGTTCTGAGTACAGTAGACTTCAGGCTTTCGAATGATACAAGAATTGGCTCTCTGCTGTTTGTCGCTAACCCCACAAACGTTGTTGAAGTTTCTGTAACCCTTAATTTTTCCCATTTCAGTATTTTCTTTTGTGCAACGCTTGCAATCATACTTTTTCGCATTAATTTAGCTGTGTTACGGATATTCACGGCCTTCTAGTAGATTTTAAACAATCAAGTACTGTTGATCGGGTATACCCATACCCATACCAGAAACTGGGTATTTTTGAGTAAAACTACCTGAAATTGGGTATACCCATACCCGGGTACTTTTTGAAATACCCATACCCGGGTATACCCGATTTTTTGAAAAATACCGGGTATTTGAATGGGTATTTTTTAGAAAAAATCGCGTAAACACACGTTAATTTCTGTAAAAACTCTGCAAAAATTCTCTCAAGGAAGTGTTTAGAAATAGGAATCCCGTTTTTGCCATGCATCATAACAGTCACTTTACTGTTTCGGAATGGTTTTAGTTATCCATCCAATTTGTTACAAGAATAGAATAATTTATCATTTTGGCTTTTTTAAATTTTATGCTTAAAACACTATGAAAACATATTGCTGAAAAAAGTTTGCCGGATCAGAAAGGCACGCGCTGGGTTGTTACAATGTACGTACCTCAATTAGAGATGTTCACGAGCCTGAAAAAGCTCGGCTCGGCTCCCGAGCCCTGTTCGAGCGAGCTTATCAAGGTTAGAAAGCTCGCGGTCCGAGCCGAACCGAGCCCAGAAAGCGCTACAAACTTAAAAATGTGTAAAATTTAATCAATTTTGAAAATATTGTGCTTTTGGAGGAAGATTCGATTAATTTCTATGTTTGCTGCATTATTTTAAGCTAATAATCAGAAAAAAACCGCCTAATTAGTGAGCAAAAGCCTTAGGTATTGATTTTATGGTGTTACTTTTCTATTTTCCCGAGCTTTCCGCCAAATTTAAAGCTCGCGAGCCGAGCTCGAGCTAGCTTGGAGGTGCGCACAAACGAGCTGACCAAAACAGAGCTCACAATCGAGCCGAGCCGAGCCGCGATTTTTAGGCTCGTGAACATCTCTAACCTCAATCTCTCGCTGCAAAATTCACAGTACCACTAACACTGTATACATGACCTACATAAAACATGGTATTTGACTGAAGCTGCCTTTTTACAAATGTACAGTGCATAAAAAGTCGACTTTTTGGGTGCATACAGTAAGTTTCTTGCCTCTCGTTTACTTCTAATAGAAAATCGGCTTCCATTTTTGCTGTGCTCCCTTTGAGGATAAGTACAGTTGTGAGGCAAGTGAGGTAAGGTAACTTTAGTTAGACCTTAATTGGAAGGTTACAATGCAATTACAATTTCTATGCATTTGGTCTTGATGCTGAGGGAAGTATTTACAGCAAGCCGAAATTTTTATACAACTATGGTGGGTGACCTAGAATCAGAAAGTACTATTAGAAATTATTTACTTCAGGAAGCTAATTCATTTTTTGCCGATGTTAATCTGCTAATAAAGTATTCGGAAATTCACAACTGTTCTAGTAACTGTGAAGTAAAACTGCCACACTCAGCACATAATAGTTGTCCAAAAAAGCAGATTAAAACAACTATTTTTGCGAAACCAATTGAATTTTGGCATCTATGAAATTTATATTTATTTATGCGATTTTAATGGAAAATACCCGATTTATACCCGATACCCGGGTATTTTTAAAATACCTACCCATACCCATACCCGGGTATGGGTATTTAAAAAAATACCTACCCATACCCATACCCAATTCAGATTCAAATACCCATAGCAACAGTACAATCAAGTGGGTTGCATCTTCGTAAATCGCGCCACAGAACATCAGTCCCAGTTCAAACGTGCGACCAAATGCTAATTACTAAACTGCGCGGCTCACGCAAAAACTGTTATTAACACGAATTTCTCTAATTCCTCTTGAAATCAAGTGCAGATTTTTGCGTAATTTATCGCGTCCGGTCATGCTATCGACGTTTTAGCATAAACTTTTTCTTGTAGCGCCAATTATTCAAATACAGTATAGATAAAAAAAAATGTCCCATCGCCTTTTCGGCCTTCACTCAAACGTTTCGTTCTCAGTCACTTCTTTACCGATTTGGCTCAAATTTTCAGCAAAAATTAACAACATGGTTAGCTAAATATTCTGCAAGTTTGGTGCCAAAATTCCGACTCATACTGGTTTTATAACCCGAAAACTAATAATGAGGGTGGTCCACGCAAATTTATTTTTTTTCGGTAATACAAGGAGTACAGTCCTGAAACTTGCAGGAATGATTGGTGTTGCTATTGGGCATAACATACAGGGTGTCCCAAAGAAAATGACAACATTTCTTTTCGCTGCCATTTTCGCAATTTTTGACCAAATTGTCTGAAATTTGAAACATAAGTGCCAAAAAAGTGGGAATTTTATGTGTTAAAATTTGGTGCATCAAGATTGACCCAGTCCTGAAAAATTCAACAATATATAGAATTGAGAAATTTCAATTAAATGTAGAAACAGCATCAAAAACGGAAACTTTTCTTTTTGCTGTATCTTCTTTAATTTTTGTCGGAATTGGATGAAATTTTGAATATAAGCGCAGATATTTTGTAGGTCAAAAGTTCTGGCATTAATCAGTCCATATCGCTAGTACTTGGAAACTAAAGAAAATCAGCGTTTTTACTGCAGCAAAATTAAGAACGTGCAAACTCTGAGAAGTAAGGAATAAAAACACCATCCAGATGACCTCCGTTTGAGTTAATACACTGCTGCAACCGTTTCCCATAAGCATCATAAACATTTCTTAGCATGTTTGGGGTGACAGACTGAATTACCCTTACAGGAGCTTCATTACAGCTAAGGGGAGCGAAAATCAATGTTGTCGTTGTATTGTGATCGGGAGTTTTTATGTCAAGAGCTGGGCTGGGTTCATGCGCCAACTTTTGTTCCACAAATCAACCCGTTATTCTGCGCATATATTCAAAATTTCATCCAATTCCGGCGAAAATTAATAAAAATTAAAGAAGATTCAGCAAAAAGAAAAGTTTCCATTTTTGATGCCGTTCTACATTTAATTGAAATTTCTAAATTTTATATATTGTTGAATTTCTCAGGACTGGGTTAATCCTGATGCACCAAATTTTAACACATAAAATTCCCACTTTTTTGGCACTTACGTTTCAAATTTCAGACAATTTGGTCAAAAATTGCGAAAATGGCGGCAAAAAGAAATGTTGTCATTTTTTTTGGGACACCCTGTACTAAGCGGGCAGCCCTGTAGCTCAAAGGGCACTAAAATGGGGGAATTTCAAAAACATGAATGAAAATCCCATAGTTAAGAAATCTGCACCTTCTAGAATCAAAGCACTGAATCTGTTGTTAATCAACATAGATTGTAGCAGGAAGTTCGACAAATAAATGAACCTGGTATTTAAGCTCTGTTCCACACCAGGGCTGTTGGGTCGGTTTTTTTCCTCGGTTTTTTTCGTTTTTTTCCGGAAAAAAACCGGTTTTTTTCCTAGGGGCTCGGAAAAAAACTAAAATGCGGAAAAAAACTCAATTATTCCCTTGATTGCATACGGGAATATCTAAAGTTTCTTGCTTTGCTTTATACCGAACAAAACATGAGAAAGTGAGAAGACGAAATAGAAGGTTTACTGGCGTACAGTCTAGGATGAATTGCACAAGATGCACAAGAAAGAATTGCACAAGAACACAATTGCACGGTCGCAAGCGTTGAGACCTACCAGAAACTATGACCGATGACTAGAGTTATGCTCAAGCAACGGAATACGTAACCAAAGGCAGCCTTAGCAGTCAGAGGGCAGAAAAAAACCCCGGGGTGAAGTTTAAGATGAAGTAAAAGGGGAAATTTAATGGAAAAGTGGGGAAAAAGCCCTCTGCACTTCACCACCCCAAGTGAAGTGGCTGAAGAGCAATGCTAAGCCGCATAACTAGGACTAATAGCTCACCAGCCGGTCAAACTCAACTACATACAAACATACATTGCAACAGAGAACTGCCAAAAAACCACAGTAGAACACAGGTGCCATGACGTTATACAAGATCAGGAGGGGAAACATCTGGTAGTCGCACAAAGTGAGTCCAAGGATTAGGCGGTTGTAATGTAGGACGGTTCATCCCGACCGATTCGTCCTGACCGTTTCATCCCCGCGCATTAGGGAAGATGGTAAAAAGGGTATAGCAGTCCAGCGCAGTCCATACTGAATGAAGATATGCAGGTGAGCGTACCAGGGATACGCTTAAAAGGGATCAGAAGCACTATGCGAGAATGGATGTGAAATTAGAATAAACCCGAGCAAAGTGAGCAGTAACACAAACAGGTGCCAACAATACACTGCAAGAAACAAAGGTCAAACAATAAACCGACCACCATAGAGAGGTGAAAGCAACCACACAAAAACATGGCGCACACTCCCTGCCAGACAGGGACTTATCGCGCCTGCTGCCGGTACTCAACAAGCGCACACTCCCGACCTGGGACTTATCGCGCTACATAGCAGTCCATGTGACGCACACTCCCATCATGGGACTTATCGCGTCGCCGTACTTGTGACAGGAACACAGAAGAGAGCAGAAAACAGAACCACAGACAACCGAAAGAAAAAACGAGAAAGACTCAAAAACGGACAATAGCTGGTGGAGGAGGAGCAGGTGGGCCAACATCAGCATAATGAAAGAAAACGAGGGCGGACACCGCACACTCCATCCGGACGCATAGTGTGCCCGCCTGAAATGAAATAAAACCGAGCAAGACAAGCAATCAGTAACACAAACAGAAGGCAAGAATACCACACGAAAACCAAAAGTAAACGCTAGTCACACATCCGCACATACAGGGGTCACACAAACCAGATAAAACGACGGCACACAGACCACATAAAAAAGCACAGCAGCTTCTGCTGGGAGACAAGATGAGCACATGCCACCGGTACTTATGGTGCTATCAGCTCATACGGAGGCACACTCCTCTCGTGGGACTTATCAAGTCGCCGTTTTCGGGACAGGACCAGAGAAGAAACCAGAAGCACAAAAACTGAAAGGAAAATCGAAAAAAAAGCACTCAAAGCGAACAACACCGTGGATTGTGCTTAAGTGGGCGCCCCATTGAAGTCGGTAACAGTAACCGATATCAGCGAACCGAACCGAACGATTTACTTGAGAGAACAACAAACAATGCAACGAGGGCGCAGCGCAACAACACACGAGAAACGCAAGCGACAAGAAAGAGCGAGAGCGGAAGTGCATATGCGAATAATTGACAGACGCGCTCGACCAACAAGACGCCTAAAAGCATGTGTACAATAGGGATAGACAACAAGTAGACAAAACCTAACATAAAAACACTGAATCTGTGTGTGCAGTATTTGACGTGCACCTCTACACCTGTAATAGCATAAGCCCTTTCTGGTGCTAAAGACACATGTATGACGGAAGGGGCGGGTGGGTGGGGAATACAGTAGTAGAGGAAAGGAACTGCTGAGGAACAACGCAGCAAGCCGAGAAGGTGACTAAGCGGCCCGGAGGTGAGCTAAAAGCCGAAAGTGAATAGGCCGTGCGATCGGCGACGAGATAAGGCAGTTGGGCGGAGCTATGCAAACGATGATGGATCGGCTGTCAGTACGAGAAGGGGCACAGTTGTAAACACACAAAAACGGAATGCCGAGCTGAAGACAAAACATAAAGACATCGCAAGAAACTTATATTTATTCCCTTGATTGCATACGGGAATATCTAAAGTTTCTTGCTTTGCTTTATACCGAACAAAACATGAGAAAGTGAGAAGACGAAATAGAAGGTTTACTGGCGTACAGTGTAGGATGAATTGCACAAGAAAGAAACAACAAATGTAGGACAAGAGAGAAATCAAATCCAGGAAAGTGGGGGAATTGTAACACTGGAAGAATGCATGCGGTCAACGCCTAGGAGATAAACCAAGCCCGCAACGGCTATACGGGAAAATTCAGATTTGGGCCAAGGACCAACAACTACGTAAATCAGAAGAAAAAGCGGTAACAGGACAAATATAGGACACAATAGCAGCCAAACTAGAACGATCAGAAAGAAACAACATCCGGTAAAACACAGACCAGCGCCAGTCAGTTGCATACATCGGAAGCGCCATTATTAAAACACTCAAGGAATTGACGAAAAACTTGTGGAGCAAGAAGTGGTGGGACAAAGGCCAATCGAAGCAAAACTTTACCTACATGGCACGTGTACACCACAGACGCAGTAATAACCCCGAAGGGCCACATGCAAGGCAATCACCGGGGCCGAACCCCACTAGGTGTCACACGCTGGCCGTATGGGAGCCGACATTGCTCACCACTACGCCACAGACGCAGACAAAGCAAAAGCAAAAAGCATTGCACCAGCTTGGTGATGTGGCCAAAACTTCGAAATGCGAATAGAAACAGACAAAGCAAAAGCAAAAGGCATTGCACCAGCTTGATGTGGCCAAAACTTCGAAATGCGAATTAAACAAAGCAAGTTCGTATGATAAGCAAGGACAAAAAATCAAAAGTAAACGAACCCCAACTCCATTGCAGAAAAGCAAAATTAACGAACTGACAAAGATCAATGTTTTCTAAAGCAGATGTGCGAAATAGTCAGTTAAATCACAATAGTATCTCGAGGCACCGTGCCTGGCAGTAATGAAGCTACAGATGACAAAGGAACAAAGAAAGAATGAAAAGGAAATGAAAGCATACGAGTTGGAGTATCAAGATACAATGTACCCAGCCCAGGAGGGAAGGATATCATTGTTCGAATGCCAACAGCGGTGAATCGAACAGCGTTGCAACAAGAGAGCAGGTTGATCAGAAAGTAAGGGTGCCAGTAATCATAGCAGGCATGACTTGTTGTTGCCAAGAACTTAAGGGACATTTGGTACGGAAAGCGAAAAACCCAGTAGAAGTCGCATGCGCACACGGCACTCAGTACCCAGACAAGATTGAAATGAAGGCGCAAAATAAGTCTAGCACTGTCATAAACAAACACCACCACATGGAAACTTGCGGGATGCAGTAGTGCACTAGAGAACGCAGAAATTTGGAAACACATTAAGGAGAGATACAGAAAGCGAAACGGTAGCACATGAAAGACCAAATGGAACCACTTGCGCATAGACCGGAAAAGCCCAGTAAGTGCGAATTCGGGGGCAATACAATACAGTACACACAGGATGATAGAAACATGCAGATTTGAGATCAAAAGAAAACGGCCAACTGTACAAGGACACAGTATACTGAAATGTAAAACCACATAAGTCCTAAAATTGGCTTCAATTGAAGAAATCGGCGGAATCGGGAGCAGATAAGAATCAAGGGGGTCTCAACTCGTGTAACAGCAACAGAAAGCTTTCGCCATACAGGGACCAGTATGTGACACTGAATTATGCATCCCAGAGAACAAAAGTTCCATTAACCGGTTCACCAATTGTTTCTGGTTGTGACGAGCATGAACGAACGCAAACACAAGAGAGAGCGGACGACAGAAGAGAAAACACACAACGCACAGGTAGATGACAAACCAAAGGAGCGGAAATAGCACGCAAACGCAAAATGCATACTCAAAGACCCCATCCAAAATGGGCCGTCTGCACGCTTACCTCTATGGGCCACCATACAGTCAAAAATTACCAGACAGTAATGGAGTGGTGTTGACTGTGGACCTTAAGTAGTATGCTGCGACAGTTAATGCGCCAGTGGGCATGGAGATCAACACTGCGAACCAAACCCTTGGCGGTGGGTCCGGAATAGTGAAAGTCCTGTTCTGTCCTGAATAGTGGAGAGAAAGAGTCCTGAGTCCTGAATAGTGGAGAGAATGGACGTATCTCAGCAACCACTTCCAATTGAGCAGAGTCTTGCATAAGAAGACCAAAGGTGTATGATCAAGAAAAGTACGGCAGAAACGGAAAACCGCGCGGGTGTTGCAGAATTGCGGCATCAGACCAGCGATCGGCAGAGTTCCGTGAGGGACCAAAAGGGAGAATGGGGCAGTGGCACAACCACAGGTATAGCAAACATTAAGTTTTTGGATAGTCGGAATCCATAGGAAGTCGTCTAAACAAGCTACTATTCTTCGTTCATCTCCAAACCACTCTCCTGTCAGGTACTCCAGCACCCACTTAACTTCCAGCTCCTTCTCCTGTCCGGCCTTCAAATTCAAATCCCACTCTAGCACGTTCTCCTTGTTCAAACGGTAGTTGCGAGAAGTAGGAAGCTTGAGAGCAATGTAAAGGCATCCGAATACAGTAGTAGAGGAAAGGAACTGCTGAGGAACAACGCAGCAAGCCGAGAAGGTGACTAAGCGGCCCGGAGGTGAGCTAAAAGCCGAAAGTGAATAGGCCGTGCGATCGGCGACGAGATAAGGCAGTTGGGCGGAGCTATGCAAACGATGATGGATCGGCTGTCAGTACGAGAAGGGGCACAGTTGTAAACACACAAAAACGGAATGCCGAGCTGAAGACAAAACATAAAGACATCGCAAGAAACTTATATGTAAGTTTTTAAAGGAAATAGACGCAATAACTGGTTAAATACGCTTCAAATGCTTTGAATTTACGTTAATAGAAGCCTTACAAGCATTTCCATGGCATAACTTAGCTGTTTTTCGCAAAAAATACCGGTACCATTTTCAGGCAACTTTTATTATTGTATTTTTGATGTTTTAAAATCAAATTACTACACTAAAACATGAAATTAGTGCATTTTAAAATAAGACTCACGCTATTTCGTTGAATTCTGCAATAAAAAGCGATTGTTAAAAAAATTTTTCTGTCATCTCGGAAAATAACTTTTGGAAAAAAACCGGAAAAAAACAGGAAAAAAACCGGAAAAAAACCGGCTTGAGTTTTTTTCCGGAAAACAAACAGCCCTGTTCCACACCATAGTAACCATCCCTGCAGCGTTTTTTGAAAATTGAAAATCTTTAGAATCGTCATTTTGCCGGTTTTACGAAGAAAAGTCATATTTAGTCATGTTTTTGAAATTCTCCCATTTTAGTGCCCTTTGAGCTACAGGGCTGCCCGCTTAGTATGTTATGCCCAATAGCAACACCAATCATTCCTGCAAGTTTCAGGCCTGTACTCCTTTTATTACCGAAAAAAAATAAATCTGCGTGGACCACCCTCATTCCTAGTTTTCGGGTCACAAAACCAGTATGAGTCGGAATTTTGGCACCACACTTGTAGAATATTTAGCCAACCATGTTGTTAATTTTTGCTGAAAATTTGAGCCAAATCGGTAAAGAAGTGACTGAGAACGAAACGTTTGAGTGAAGGCCGAAAAAGCGATGGGACATTTTTTTTTATCTATACTGTATATTGCCCATAATAAATATGGTACCAAGTGCGCCATAGAAAAGTCCTTCGCAGGCGGCTGTCAGTAAATCGCATTTTTCTAATTCTTAATAAAATCGAATGCGGTTTTTTGCCTGAATTGTCCTTTGCGGTCATGCTATCGGCCCTTTCAGCATATTTTCGTGGTCGTAGCGCGAATTATTAAAAATGGTCGCCCATACCTACTGTACGTATTTGGTATAATTTACAGTGCCACCAATTGGCTGATATTCTGCCGCTGGCCGAAGCGCGCCACCGCCCGAATTAGACGAAAGACAAGTCAAACCTGTTGCCTGTCATTCACAGCGGTCGAGCTGAGCATTCTAAATGGAGTTTGGCAACGAGTCAACTCGGCTGAACTCGGAACCAAACTGCTTACCAGTACTTTGCGCACCAACCCACAACTCATCCAGCTCCACTTCGTTGGCCGGCCCTCTCTGTCCAGAGGTAAATGCAAATAGTTATGTTTCACGTCTCACTTAATTGCTACTCATTCTGAAGCGTTGCGCTGTTGCTTTTTCAAGCTGAGGTTTGTTCGTCAAGCAAAATATAATCAGGAGCTTAAGGCTGTGTGTGAATGGTTCCGCGGGTTTGCCCCCACCCTACTTAGGCCAGACCCCGATCGGAACCGCCCGCCACTTAGTGACCAATTTTTTCAACCACCACTCAGATTTTTTGGTAAGTAATAATTTGAGCAAATCTGTTCGATTTTGAAAGAATTTTAGAGACTAAGAGTTGCGCTAGAATTACCTGTAGAAGCAATAGCAAGTATTAAAAGCTAAAATTGCCTGTAAAATGGCTGTTTTGTCTTTGTTAGCAAATATCTCCAGAGCTTAGCAGGCTGTCTTTCAATCTTTCAAGAATGTATTTGTCTTTCATGTAAAAAAGATTTATTCAAATCGGTTAAGATTTGCAGTTGCTATAGCAAAAAGTCTGCTGGGTTGTGTCTTTGGCACACCCTTTATATTCTTAGCTCACTGACATCTAATCTAGGCGTGCTTTTATTGTATATGTCGTAGGCTGTGAGGGTGACTAGGCTGTGAGGGGACCAGCCTAGGCGGGGAGGGGACGGCGCTCCGGCCTAGGCTCTGAGGGGACAGAGACTCTGGTCCCTAAACAAAAGAAAGGCAAACAAACCTGAGGCCAAAGCTGTGAAGACCTGTCAGGTTAAATTAGTTACTTGACCTGACCCGACCAGCATAGCTACGGCGAATTATTGGCTCTCTTGTCAATTTGTTTTGATTATCTCTGTTTATGGTTGCATCTTGCGATTGCTTAGTAAGAAATTCTATAAATGGAAGTGCATCGATTAGCTGAAATTGTCTCGGATCTGTGCTCTCAAACCCGTTTATGACTTTCCAAATGAGAGCAAACGGACGGAGTTGCTGAATACTATTCACGGAAATGGGCCTCCTGAAATGAGCAGACAGCAGAAGCACAAAATTCGCGACAACTCCTCGAGTTGATTGATCGAACGTTTGTGCTTCCAACATGATTGCTCACGTGGTTCAGAAACCGGGAAGCTCTGTGCCTCTAAAGACCAAAGCTGGAATAATTGACAAGAAGTTTCACTCAGACAAAGTCACTGTTGTGAACGTGCCTGCCCCAAAAGCCATTCAGACTGCAACATCCACACGAGTTTCTGTTGTTGGAGCTTACCGATGCGAGACTTCTTACTCCCGTACCACTATCGGCCCCAGTATCTGCCGCTGCAAGTCCAGTTGTAAAGCTAAACCGCGTGTCTGCCCTTTTAGAAAAGCAAACTTGTTTTCTAGCACCAAGTATCAATGTGACAAGTGTGAAAATGTGTTCAGATAAAGCGAGTACAGCTACAGGGACATGTTTAGCATAGGAATCGACCCCTGCCTAATCTTTGAAACGCGTTAGGGCCACAGTGCCCCGGGGTATTTGCCTTTCTTCTTATTGTCGGTAATGTCTTTGGTCCCCTCAGAGCCTAGGCCGGAGCGCCGTCCCCTCCCCGCCTAGGCTGGTCCCCTCACAGCCTAGTCACCCTCACAGCCTACGACATATACACTATGGTACCACCATGGTCTTAAATGCCTGACAGAAACATAACAGGAAGCAAGAATGTTCCACTCCAGCCGGCCTACCAAGCGGTGCGCCAATATTTCAAGAGCCTTCCCAAAACGACAAACAGTTGATTTCTCTGCTATACGCAGGAGTTTTGCAGCTCGATCAAGTTTTCTCATTTCAGCGGCATTTTCATCTCTCAAAGGCGGTGATTCAACCTCCTCATCACAATCGTCGGTACCAACAGAAATATCCTATGACACAAGTTGTTTAGAGGAGTTAAACAGCGACGAGGAACCTCCTCTGGAAGAAGGTCAGGTGAACGACAGAGTGCGACACATGGGAGCAGTGATAGGTAGATTCTTGGATACGGTAATAGAAAAGGTGACCTGCAATGAGCACGACTGCCGAGAGTTGGTGGATTTGGTGAGGGAGGTGGGTTGCGTCCACTTCTACCATCAAGTCAACATCACCAACAGAGACTGGCAGCGCATCAAGCAGCGAATGCTGCAGGAGATGAACGCCGCCATGCCTGGCTGCGACATAATCAACAGTCATTTCGTCAGCTTCCTTATCTACCAGCTGAAGTGCGGCTTTTTGTGTCAGGCCGCTGAGGATCTGACGCTCACGCACACTTCATCTGTTTAGTAGACGGGTTTTTCTACTGTATTTGGTTGGCGAACATATTTGGCATAAAACAGTTAGCTTGAGCTGTAGCAACATTTTAATAGAACTAGCAGAAGAACGATTGGTGGTCGCTAGCCCCCAATTTGAGTGATTGCAATGGGGGTAGCGATCAATAATGAAGTAAACAATTACACACGAAACAGCCTACGTACAACAGGAAACTAGAGACGAACGGCAAGGGTAGGTATAGGAACAGATTGTAAAATATAGGATTCCAAACAATGATAAATCCCGGAGCAGTGTTTCCGAGTAAATTTATTTTGAAATTAAATAACTATTAAATTACTTGCCTAGTCCTCAAATGAAATTAACTTTCTATTAATTTCTCTCGAAATTTAATTTGATTGAAATTTGTTATTTGCTATGAATAAAATATAAATTTGTTAAAATCAATACTTAATTCTTGTGAAAACAGGTCAAAGTCAAGGTCAAGAACTTTTTTAACAGATGACGACAAATGGTCTACAAATTGTCACTTTAGTGAGTTGATATCTTTCCTATAAAACATGAACAAGGCCTACTTTAGACTGAACTTGTTGTTTCTATCAGTCTTTAATGAGTTGAGGTTTGAAAACCAAGCATATTTATATCAAATTCATATCAAATTTTTAGAAAATTTAATTTAATTTTAAATTGTTTGACAATCACTATGAGAACTTTAATTTGTTATTAAATTGGTGATTTTGGCCAAAACAGTTTAATTCTGCTATATAATTTTAATAATTTGATTGGAAACACTACCCCGGAGGTAACTAAACTAAAGCATGATTGACAAAAATGAAAGTACCGATAAGTAGGTCATTTTATTGTGGGTTTAAACTCACAAAACTCAATACTGAGTCTTCCCTCTATTAGTCACTTTTGTCTTCTTATTTTGCTCATCTTCAAGCTGTTCGTGACGCCAACAGAGACAACACTCATTGTTGAGCTTGCGAGTATAATTCCACATTAAAATGTCCCACTTATCGATAGTTTCATATTTTCTGTCATGCTTCGTTTGTTCTGGGGAAGGGGCTACCATTGTTGTTTGGCACCCTACAGATTCTAAGATTGTCCAGGAAGAGCTTCCTTTTCTAAATCACCCAAGTCCTTTTTGTCAACGTTTTGAAGCAGAAAATTGTGTTCTTCGTGTCTCGGGCCGACACAAGTTAGCATAGCGAACAAAAAGCGAGGATGATTTAGAAAGGATTAAATCACTGACTACAATCAAACAACAAATAACAGCAGAAGGCAGTATGAAACTAAAAAAATCGTAAAGCACATTTCAATCGGAAATATCAACACAACACAACTTTGCAGACATACCCATTTTGAAGAAATTTGGTCGACAAACAGACTTGTCCGATTGCATACGCAAAGCACCCAACCATCGTCGGTCCTTGAGCTTTCAAAATCTATTATTAGCACTATCTGCAGGCAAAGTTAGACTTTCGGACGGCGGTATAGGGCGATTAATTGCAGGGTCAAAGTTGGGATTGAAGGGTAGGTTGACGATTGGATTGGGCAGCTTTGGAGGCTGCGAAGGAAGGTTAATCCGGACCCAGCCAGCAGTTTCGGTTGTAGTGCGTTGTCGACCATGTTTGAAATAATCGGTTAGACGTTCCAGGTTTTTCTGATCATCATCATTGCCATTGTTGTAATGCAGCCACTCGGGAACTAACAGGTAGAAGCAGTAACGACGAATTATGTTCAGAACTTGTTTGGACAAGTCTTCTTCGTACTGTAGACCGTAGTCTGGTATGCAGAACTCGTGGCAATCTTCGCATTTCCTTTCTAAACGATATCGGTTAACTACATACATAGATGCAATGCAACTTCTACAGGTCCGTAAAGAACAACCGACTTGGATAAATCATTTTTGAATGAACGATAAATAAATTATTGAAAGATTAGTGAAAAGATACTCGGCTTACTTCCAGAGGTATTGGCTCTCAAAGACAAAACAGTGATCTTGAAATGAACAAGAGCTATTTTTATTATTCTATTGCAGTTCATCCTAAACAAATTCCTGCTGCTGAGGGCTAACGAGACTTTACTGGAGACTTCTTTACTTGTGTGTCGTCATTAAAGCCTAGTTACTTTAGCTCTGCGCAGTTGGAATCTGATTTATTGTGAAGTGCAGCGGAATCCCTAATCACTGTTATAACTTTGTGGGCAAATACATATCTCAGGAACTGAGCAGAGTATTTTAAGAAAAATTTCACCAATCTGCCTGCATACATGTAACAGGGGGGGTCTGCCCCCCATCCGACTTAGGCCAGACCCCTCCCCCCCCGAGACAATTTCACCGACCCCCCCTCCGATTTTTCTGGTAAGTAAATTTTCGAGCAAATTTTTGCAATTTTTTACAATTTCACACACAAAAATTGCCAAAATCGCCTGCAAAACAGCACTTTTTAGCTGTATTTCAGCCCAAATTAGCGATTTTTGGCAATTTTTAGCCAAAAAATTGCGATTTTTTTCGATTTTTGAGCGTTTTTTAGTGCCCACCCCTCCCCCAAAATTTTGGCTCAGACCCCCAGCCGGCGCCAGACCCCCCCAACCCCCCTCCCCCCATCGGGGGATGACCTGTTACATGTATGCCAATCTGTCAAAAAATTTATTTGTCTTTCGCTAAAAATAGATTTGCTCAAAAAGTAGAGATTTTGCGGTTGTTACAGCAAAAAGACTGCTGGGTTGTTTTTTGACGGACCTTACATATGTAGTGCACAAAAAATGTCCTCTCCACTTTTTTGGGTTCACTCAAATGTCTCGTTCTCAGTGAGCTCTTTATCGATTTGACTCAAATTTTCAGCAAAAATTAACAAGACAACTGGCTACATATTGTGCAAGCTTTGGTGCGAAAATTCCAACTGATACTGGTTTTATGACCCAAACCACTGAGAATCAGGGTGGTCCACGGAAATTCCAAGTTTTCAGGTAATTCAAAGAGCATGGCTTTGAAAATTGCAGAAATTATTGGAGTGGCTGCTATTGGGCATAACATACTGAGTGGGGAGCCCTGTATCTCAAAGGGCACTAAAATTGGGGAATTTCCAAAAACATAGCTAAATGTGACTTTCCCTCGTAAAACCGGTAAAATGATGAATTTGAAGATATTCGGTTTCCGAAAAACACCGTGGGAAAGGCTCCTATCATGTGGACCTGAGTTCAGGACGTCAGGTTCATTCATTTGTCAAGCTTCCTACGAAAACAATCAGGCACTTAACGCCGTTTATGGTACAGACACCGTGACGCGTTCGGGTGCGATGCGTCACTCGTCGATCAAGTGACGCATCGCGCACGAAAGCGTCACGGTGTCGGTTCGGTACCATAAACGGCGTTAAGTGCCTGACTGTAAAATATGTGTTGATGAACAACTGATTCAATGCTTTGATTCTAGAGGTGCGGATTTCTTAACTAAGGGATTTTCTGTCATGCATTTGAATTTTGGTGCCCTTTGAGATACAGGGGTGCCCACTACGTATGTTATGCTCAATAGCAACAGCAATCATTCCTGCCAGTTTCAAAGCCGTATTCTTTGAATTATCAAAAAAAATGAATTTCCATGGGACTATCATGATACATACTTAGTTATCCTTAGCCAGTTGTCTTGTTAATTTTTGCTGAAAATTTGAGCCAAATCGATCAAGAGCTGGCCGAGAACGAACCTTATGAGTAAAGTTCGAAAAAAGGGGGTGGACATTTTTGTGCACTACTGCATAATTAATAGCACTAACTCTTGGAGTAAGGTGTGCCGGTCCTTCCCAGCCAAATCAGTCGTGAGTTGTCTCTGCAGTCCTCAATATCGGCTGGAACCACCTCATTTCGCAAATGGTTGGGAAGATCTTTGAGTTCCGGGTCCAGACTCCAATCCTTCTGCCAGCCAGATTTCGGTTGAAAGTCTTCCTACAACAAAATTGAATCTCACTCTACATAGAATGTACGTGTGGCCGGCCTTTAGCGGATATTACAATTATGTAGCTGAAAAGAAGTATTTATTGAAACCAGCTCTATATAGTGGTATAAAATCGGTTATCTGATCCATTTTGAAAGAAATATCTCATAATCATTTCTTTAGAACGCAGTTCCCATAATGAACGATCAACTGAACCAATGAGTAGGTTTTAGTGACTAACCAGCTATAAACTAAAAGACTACATACTTACTAGTGTTCCGACGATATCAAAATTCGTCGATATTCGATATCGATATCGATATCGATATTTTCAACTCAATATCGATCGATATCGATATCGATATCGATATTTATAGTTATGCAAGAAAATCTCAAGATTTGAAAGAACAAACTGCTCTCACTGGTTATCGGTCAAGCACTGATGCAATCAGCGGTCTGATATCAATTAAGTAGAGAATCTAAGAAAGGTAGTTGCCCTTCTGAAGCCCTTCAATGAAAAGGTTGACCCCTCAGGCCGATGCCCCACCCTCATTAGGCATAAATGAGCTCAGACAGAATAGCTGTATTTTATCTTATTTTAATCACAAATAGGACACAATCCTTGATTTTAGTAGAAAATCGGACTTTTTGCCATCCTTTCAACCACCCATCAGCCGGCGTTACCTCCCCAGGATTTAAAAATTTACCACCCCTCAGCTGAAATGCTAGTCCATGTCTGCTTCTGCCCTCCTGCTTCAAGTGTGTACAGTAGAGTGAGCAGCTCTTCAGTGTTGCTGCAGACATTTAAGAACCTAACTGTTGCTGTCTGAAAGCTGAGAATGCCAAGAAATTGACGTTTCTGAGAGCTATCATTGCCACTGTTAGGTTTTGACACTATTCCAGGGAAATAAACTTGGTGTCAGTTCTGTTTTTTTCCTACTTTTCAGGACAAAAAATATCGAAAATATCGATGCAAAATATCGCGATATCGATATCGATATCGATATTGGAAAAAGGGTCGATATATCGACTTTTCGATATCGATATCGATATATCGTCGGAACCCTAATACTTACCATACATGTACTACAGTCAGGCACTTAACGCCGTTTATGGTACCGACACCATATATGGCGAAGCAGGACTATTAGGCGATGCCGATTAGGCGACGCCGATTAGGCGATTTAGCGGTACTATTAGGCGACGGTACTATTAGGCGACAGAAATAATTTTTTTCTATAAGTCCGTACGGCAACATAGGTTACCACTAAAACATAGCACAACAATACAAACAGCACAACAGCAATTAAAACAAAATTTGACAAAATAGAAATGCAATTTCAAGGACTAATTTAAAAAATAAGTGCAACACCATGGATGGATAAATTCCAACTCACTGAGCACTCATTAGTAGAGTAGAAAACATTTCTGCATATGTCGCCATACATGGACCGCAGAGGCTCCGGGGGGTTGTCCACACCTCAACTTGGGCTCTACCTACCAAACGACCCCACCCACCCACCCACCTGAAGCCGACTGTTGTTCCTGACCCCACACACTAAAATCGCCGCGGCCCTCCCCCCAAACCGGCAGGCCCACCCTCAAATTTTCGGATTTTGACTACCCCCCACCCATTTTTCCGGCCCATGTATGCATGTCGCAGAACATTATTAAGCGCCAGATGGATGGACGCCCCGCATCAAACTCTCGCTGCGAAACTCTGTGAGCTGCTTCCGCAAAGTTATTGGTGCGTCGTGCATCGTCTACATCCGAAGTGCGTTAATGAACATAGCAACCCAAAAAATAAGTGGCCGACCAGACGGCCGCTCGCGTGCTCGACGCAAGCTGGGGAATAGGGGCAAGTGCCAGAATCTGAGTTAGAAACAGTCAGGACAGGTGGCTTGGTTAGCTATAAGTTAACGAGTTGTACTATTATCTATTAATGTTTTTTGTCGCCTAATAGTACCATCGCCTAATCGGCGTCGCCTAATCGGCATCGCCTAATCGGCCTCGCCTAATAGTACCGTACCGATATATGGTACCACCATAGGCCTCGAACGAGGGTACCATATCAGGTGCCTGTATCATAAAGAGCGTTAAGTGCCACACTGTACTACTAATACTACCTTACTGTAAGTGAAAATTTTTGCGAAAATCGATCAAAACTGACAAGCAGAAAAATCAAAAAGAAACACTGCATTATTTAGATGTTAGCTTTTAACTTACAGTAGCTTATTTGTAAGTGTAGTTCAATTTCAGACCGTAAAAAGTTTGCACTTTCATACTTCTACACAGGTACCATACATGTCGTTGGGGGGGTAAAGGGGGGGGGCGGCCCCCCCAAGCCCGATTTTTCGGCAAAAGTCCCCCCAGCGGATTTTTTTTTGGGGGGGGGGACCTGAAAACCCACTTTTGGATTCCAAAGTAAAGGAAATTTTAGCGCAGACAATACATTCTGCAGTACAAAATTGGGTTTTCGGCTACCATACAACCCAAAACAGGGTTTTGTAAGGCTTAGAAATCCTAAATAGGGTTTTTAGACTGCTTAGAAACCCTGATTAGGGTTTTCAGGTTACTCTAAAACCCTGATTAGGGTTTTCAGGTTACTTTTAAACCCTGATTAGGGTTTTTAGGCTGCTTTGAAACCCTGATTAGGGTTTTCGGCATACATGGGCCGGGGGGGGGGTAAGGGGGGGTATACCCCTCCCCCTCGGCCGGCCATACCCCCCCTCGGCCGTCCAAACATACTCCATACCCCCCTCGCCGGCTAACCCCCCACCCCCCTCCCGGAGGGAGAAATTTTCGCTTCTTTAAGCCAAACTCGGCATTTGTTGGCATTTTTTTGGGGGTGGGGACCCCCCCCCCCCCCCCGAGGTCTCAACCCCCCCACCCCCCCCTCCGCATTTTTCCGGCCCATGTATGTTTCGGTTACTTTTAAACTCTGATTAGGGTTTTTAGGCTGCTTTCAAACCCTGATTAGGGTTTTCAGGTTACTCTAAAACCCTGATTAGGGTTTTCAGGTTACTTTTAAACCCTGATTAGGGTTTTCAGGTTACTTTCAAACCCTGATTAGGGTTTTTAGGCTACTTTGAAACCCTAAACAGGGTTTTTACGCTACTTTGAAACCCTGATTAGGGTTTTTAGGTTACTTTCAAAGCCTGATTAGGGTTTTCAGGTTACTTTCAAAGCCTGATTAGGGTTTTTAGGTTACTTTGAAACTCTAAACAGGGTTTAAGAACTGCATTCAAATCACTAAATAGGGTTTTTTAGTAATCTTATAAGTCAAAACAGGGTTTTGCGCGTGCCTCAGAATCGATATTAGGGTTCTCTGAACTATTTTTAGTCAATATTGATAAATTTGTTGTTGTTGTCGCGTTTCTCTTGTGTTCGTTCTCCCACGGCCGATCGGTCCTTGTCGCAATTCCTATCGCCCTACTAGTCGCGGTGTAGTAGTCGATGCAGCAACTCGATCCTTTTATGCCAGGGCACACAAGAGATCGTCAACTGCCAACTAAACAGTAAAGGTGTTGGCCACACAACAGACTTGTCCTAGAGACGCAAACAGACCGAACCGCAAGGCAGGTGCGCGCGGAGAGGAAAGTGATTGGATTTAAACACAGCACCAGGCCTTGCTGTTCGGCCGCGCCAAAACACACACACACCTCTGCACCGGGGTGTGTGTCTGAGCCAAGAGCAATCAATATTGGCTCAGCGCCGAGACACAGCAATTACACCACAGCAGCGCGTCAACCTAGACATGTAGGTACAGACACGTACGTACAGCAAGACTTGGATATGTACATGCACCAACATATCAACACCTTTTCTTCTTAAAAAGGCCTTCTTCTTCTAGCTGTAGTCCCAGTCCCCATAGCGATCCACTGGTCTTCGTTCTCGGAGAGGGTAGCGACGCTCTGCTGGCTGACGCTCGTTTTCGACCTCTCTCTGGCCGGTCTCGATCTCCACTAATTCGGGGTTAGCTGGGCGGTCCGGCACACGCTGCATGTTCCTGGCGTTCCACAGCTGACCGTCTGACAGTCGGTAGTTGTATCTGCCCAAAACGGCCGTCACTATGTAGCACTTCCGGGACCAAGGCGACTGTCCTTTGGGAGTGTGGCTCCTCTTAACCCGAACGCGTTGTCCCTTGTAGTACATCTGCCGCCAGGGTGGTTTCTTTTCGACTCCTTCCTGGGTGTTCCTGCTCGAATTTGTTTTGTTAGCAACCGTTTTTCGAGCGCTTTCCAAATCCTCCTCCCTCTCCTCCTTTTTGGGGCGCGACTGACGGCAAACTTCAAAGGCGAGGCGCGGCCGGCGTCCAAACAGCTTTTCGGCGGGGCTCTCACGCTCACCCTCCTGAGCTGTAGCTCGGTAATGGCACAGAATTTGCGTCAGGCCTTCTTCCCACTCCTGAGTGTTGGTGAAGGTTTGGATATGGTGTTTCAGGTACCGGTTGAACACTTCCACGAATGCGTTCTGCTGTGGTGTGTAGACTGGAGCTTTCTGGTGGAAAATGTCCCTCTCCTGTAGGAATTCCTCAAACTCCAGGCTGACGAACTGTGGTCCATTGTCCGTGAGAATCCTAGCAGGATTGCCATATCGAGCAAAAACCTGCTTCAACCACTGAATGATTCTTTTGGATGACGTGTCAGTGGTGCAGAGAATTTCCGGATACTTGGAGTAGTTGTCCAGCAACACCACTATGTACTTCTTGTGGGCTGGGGCTGTCTCAAACGGACCAGTGATGTCCATTGACAATTCCACCCATGGCTCCTCCGGTGTGTATAGGTGTTCTCCGTGTGTGGGCACCTTAGGCTGCGACTTGGCGGAATCCAGGCAGGCACTGCAATGACGCACAAACTCCTCGCTTTCTGTGGCCATTCCCGGCCACCAGTAGCCTTCTCTGAGCTTGCGTTTGTAGCGGACGATCCCAGGGTGTCCTTCGTGGGCCTTGCTGAGTAGTTCTCTTCGGAGTGGACCTGGAACAATGATCTGGCTGTTGTTTCGCAACACCAGTCCTGTTTTGTCCTCCACCGAAAACTCGTCCTTCATCCTGTGATAAGGCAAGTTGCAAAATTGGCTGGGCAATTTGGCTTTGTCTGGCCAACCCTCCAGGCAGTATTGCTTGACTTTGCTCAGCACTGGGTCGTTCCTTAGAGCTTTGGCGATTCTTCCGGCTGAGAATCCCAACTCCTTGATGCAACGAATCACTCCACTGGGTGCAGAATCGGTCTGCAGGCGCGACAAGACATCTGCCATGTGGTTGTTGTCACCAGGCACGTACTGCACATCATAGTCGAACACGTTGAGTCTGTGCACCCAACGTTCGAACTTCTGCGATTTCCGTTGATTGGTTTGTCGATGTAGCAGTGCTTGTAGCGCTTGGTGGTCAGTTCGAAGCGTGAAGTGTCTGCCCAGCAAGTATTTCTCCCAATACTCGCAGAAAAACATCGCCGCATAGGCCTCCTTTTCGGTGGTGTCCCACTTTCGCTTGGTGGCGTCCAGTGTATGGTGTCCAAACGCGACTGGGAATTCCTGGCCGTGATGCACCTGAGACAGCATCCCACCAATGCCATAACCAGATGCGTCGGTAGTGACAAAGGTCTGCTTTAAGGGATGAAACATCTTAAGGCGCAGCCCCTTCGGTCCGCCAAGCAACTGTTTCACTCGTTCAAACGCCTCCTGAGTCTCCCGACCCCACACGAACTTCGTGTTAGCCCGTGTGAGTGCTCGAATTGGCTCCAGCTTGTCGCACAGTGAGGGCACGAACTTGCTTAAGTAGTTGACGGCTCCTAAGAAACTCTGCACGTCCTTGACGTTTTTGGGTGGTGTCAGCTGCCTCAGACTCTCCAGTTTGTCGGGATCCGGCCTGACACATCCTTTGCAGATCACATGGCCCAAGAACTTCACTGATGGTTGAGCAACGACGCACTTCCTTAGGTTGAGGCGAAGATTCTTCTCATTTAAGCGTTGTAGCACCCGTTTCAGGCTGTCATCGTGCTCCTTCCGATTCGCTCCATACACCAAAATGTCATCGATGTATGGCTGACACCCTGGCACACCTTCCAGCGTTTCGTGTACCAGTTTCTGGAACACTGCTGCACTGTCCCTCAGTCCCATCGGGAGTTTCTTGTAAGCATAGTACCCCCATGGGGTGGCAGTCGTTGTGAGCAGCTGGCTGTCCTCATCCAGTTCTGCATTGAAGTATCCCTTTAGCAGATCGATTTTGCTGAAGACCTCCGCCTGACTGAGTCTGTTATACAGCAAATCCTGGATGTTTGGCAGCGGGTACAGCACTGGATCGATGTCCTTGTTGAGCGGACTCAGATCGCTTGTTATCCTGACTGATCCGGGGTCGTCTGGTTTCTCCACGACCACCATGCCGTGTACTCGATCGGCATGCTCAACTCGCTCCCAGATGCCTTGGCGTTCCATCAGCTCGACGGCTTCTTTGGCTCTCTCCTCAAAGCGCACTGGGATTGATCTCACTGGCTGTCTGGGTGGCGTCTTTGCGCCTGGTTTGAGCCGAATCCGGTGTTTGAAATCTGGGTAGGTGCCGACCTCCTTTTTCGTCAGGTTAGACAACTCCTCCAGCAGTGGCAGCAGTCCGGCAGTCCTCCAGGTCTCCAGCGCGTCTGGCTGCGACTGTTGAAGCGTACTGGACGTCTGCTGTTCCCTCATCACTCGACTGGATACTCCCGAGTCAGGTTTCTGCACAGTTGCGCATCTGGGGTCCTCCTTGATAGTGGTGCTATTCGAATCCAAGTCGATTTGCACTCCTCCCAGTGCACGCAGCGCATCCATGCCCAGTGTGTTGTTACATGTGTTGTTAAACACATACACTGGCACTGTCACCGACCGTCCTTGTAACGATAACTGCGCCCTGAATTGCCCTCGGGTAGCGATAGTAGAGTTGTCGAAATTCGCGAGTCTCCTGGCTGGCTTGACTGCGGTCCGTCCAAAGCACTTACGCCACTCGGATTCCGTGATTCCAGTAACGTCTGAGCCGGTGTCCACCAACATCCTCAGCGCACGACCCTTCTGGTCCTTATCCGGTGTGATCAGCACCTGACAGTGTACTGGTTGTTGTAGACCACGAATGTAGGCTCCTCTGCCATTGGTGATGTCCCTCACTCGAATGGCCCGGTTTTTGTTGCTGGATCCTCCTGACCGGCACATCTTAGCGAAGTGGCCCACTTTTTTGCATTTGTGGCACTCCTGTCCCTTCGCTTGGCACGATTCGGCGTTAGCTCTGTGGCCATGTCTGCCACAAGCTGTGCAGGCATCGGCTGCATTCGACTTCCTCCCGGCAGATGGGTTGGAATTGCCTCTGGGCGTGGCGGTGGGCTGGTAGGGGCGTCCCTTGCCTCCTCTCTGTCCTCTCCATCCTCCACGCTGATTCCTTCCCTGACTGGCCGCACCGATCTGCGCAGGTCGACTTCCTGTCAATTTGGCAGCATCCTGGAGCGCCGTCTCATCTGCTTGCGCGACCTCCGCGAATCTCTCCAGGTTGACATCCCTCTGGCTTAGCAACTTCTCCTGCGTATCCCGGCAACTCAGTCCTTTGACCAACTGAATGGCCAACAGGTATTCTGTCAGGTCTCCTTCCGTGATGACACCGTCCGTGACTGGGAAGCTGCATTGTTGTATCAGCAGGCGTAGCTCCCGTAGATAGTCAGCAACTGGTTCACCGGAATGTTGAGTCCTCTGCAGGAAATCGAAGTGAGCCCTCACTGCATTGGTTGGGCGGTAGAAAATCCTCCTCGCCGCTCCCAGGAACTCCATGTAGGTAGTCTGGTTGTTAGCGAATTCCCTCTGGCTGGAGAATTGCAAGAGTGCGGCGGCTCCAATGTAGGACGTCAGAAACTTCCGTTTTTCCTGATCACTGAGTTTGCCGTCGGCCGGTCGGGTTTCATCGATTCCTTCGAGGAAATCGGTGAACAATCGCTCCCACAACGGCCACGTCAGTACTGGTGACTCTCCTGGATGGTTCCAGTACCGATCCGGTGGTGGCAGGTGTAGTTTGCTAGGTCCGGGTTGTGCCGTCGGTAGTCAGTGACTGGGCACTCGGTCCAGCCTGGAGATGCGCGATTCCTCCTCCGGGGTGCACGATTCCGGTTGAGTCGACAAGGCGGCGTTATTATTCACCGCCGCGGTTGGTCCGTTTGAGTCGACTATGCGGTGTTGTTTATCACCGCTACACTGCGCGAGTCGAGTCCTGTCGTTCCTTTTGAGTCGACAATGCGGTGTGTTTATCACCGCCGCTATGCTCGAGTCCTTCCGTGAGAGAGACGGTCCGTTTCTGGTGCGAGTCCGTTAGTTTGTCGATGCGGTTCCGGATGATCGAAAAGCAGCGCTGTAGTTTTGTCGATGCGGTGCCGGAGCAGGTGGTCCCTCATCAACGAGCGAGACGCCCCCGATTATCCGTCGTCAACGAACCAGGCGTCCCCGATTCAACGCACGAGATGTCGGGCAGGCTCTCCCGTCAATGAACGCAACACACGTCACTCGGCCTCCGCTGCACACGACACACACGGCGCTCCCCGTCCGGAGCAAAGACACGCACACACGTCCGTCCTCAATGGAAAGAAGTTGGTTTAGCAAACAGACTCACTGAGCGCAGCACCCGGAGAATCTTTCTTGTTGTTGGCGGTGGCTATCCAGCTGGGTGTCGAATTGCACATCGGTCGCCACTGATAAATTTGTTGTTGTTGTCGCGTTTCTCTTGTGTTCGTTCTCCCACGGCCGATCGGTCCTTGTCGCAATTCCTATCGCCCTACTAGTCGCGGTGTAGTAGTCGATGCAGCAACTCGATCCTTTTATGCCAGGGCACACAAGAGATCGTCAACTGCCAACTAAACAGTAAAGGTGTTGGCCACACAACAGACTTGTCCTAGAGACGCAAACAGACCGAACCGCAAGGCAGGTGCGCGCGGAGAGGAAAGTGATTGGATTTAAACACAGCACCAGGCCTTGCTGTTCGGCCGCGCCAAAACACACACACACCTCTGCACCGGGGTGTGTGTCTGAGCCAAGAGCAATCAATATTGGCTCAGCGCCGAGACACAGCAATTACACCACAGCAGCGCGTCAACCTAGACATGTAGGTACAGACACGTACGTACAGCAAGACTTGGATATGTACATGCACCAACATATCAAATATAACGCATTTCAATCTGTATTTTATCGCTGAAACTCATATTCAATACGTATTTTGAGCGCAAAACTGCTTTTTATTACATTCGTTGCTTCAATATTCGGTTTTTAAGACATTTTTTCAACCGAAACAGGGTTTTTTTAGGCATTTTTAATGCAAAAACAGGGTTTTAAGGCTTTTTTCGGCCCAAATAGGGTTTTGAAGCCATTTTTCGCCCCAGAATCCCTAAAAAAGGTAGACAAAACCCGCTTTTTACCCCAAAAAAAGGTCGACAAAACCCACTTTTGGACCCCAAAAAAAGGTCGCAAAACCCACTTTGGACTTGGTCCCAAAACCCTATTTGGGATTTCAAAAAGGTCCCCCCCACGGAAAAAGCCAGCGACATGTATGACAGGTACAGTTATGTACGTATATACGACAGCATTTTAATCATAACCAAAGTTAACGTTTCGTCCGATTTATAATGTAAATTAAATTTCGTCTCCACATCTGCTGATCCAGTAATGGCTGGTGTCAAAATACTGGAAAAGAAATGTTTCACTTTCTTATCAAGCAAAAGTAACAACTGTTTAACCAATACGTTTTTGACAGTCACTTCATTCATAAAAAAGTTGATACAATATCAGACAGAGCAATACCAACCACTCACGTTCAAGGCGTTTTCGGCTCCTTCTTGCAAACTCTCTCTTGTTAGAGACTGGTTCAACTTGCGCACAAAACAATAATTGGGAAGACTGCCATCTATTGTGATCACTTTTCTCTGAAACAACACACACTGACGTGGTCTTTGCACTGTCAGACAGGACAGGAGCCGAACCGAATTGAAATCGAGGATGGTCTTGACGTCTTGAAAGGGAAACGAGCCACTGATATGGAAGACTGCCGAGTTTGAACCGCGAAATGTAAGTCTGGCATTTTGGGACACCTCTCTGTTGGAGTTGTAGTTGTTGAGCACAGCAGAAGGAGGCGTCCATTTAAATTCGAATACCTACAAACCACAGATCTCTATCAACTACTTCATACACCATACAGGTAACATTTGCCCCTGCAAAAATCTGAGGACACAGGGGTCTAGAGGTAAGTGGGGGTAGCCGCCGAATCCCCTGTTACATGCTTCATAGATTCTGTACTACAGTATAGTGCAGTAATTCAATGCAAAAGTGATTTCTGCAATTTTGTAACTGCACACTGCATTACAATTTTTATCCGATCCTACGATTAGACTCGTGGTCCATTTCGCGCCCCCGTGATTCGTCATCTCGGACGTTGCCCTTCCTTCCCTGCCAGCCACTCCTAGCCATGCTTCTTGGTGCCGGTCATTAAGAGAGCGCCCGGCGTGTTGACGTCATGATGCTGTCAGTCAGCTCCCAACGGCCGCTGGGGTCCCATACGCCAAAGAGGGTTCTCAGCATAGTTGGTTTCTCAGACAGTTTCTGACGTCATTGATCTTCTTCTCCAACGCGGCAGGCTTTGGTGCAACGGCAGATCCAGCCGGTTCCCATTTTACCTACTCGCTGTCACCAGCTTTCGGTGGCCTACGTGGAGCTTTGTGCCGACGACCAACTCTTTGTGGCAAGAAACTTGCCGCGCTGAGAGGATGAGCGCACGAGCACGCGCACAGTGGATTTATGCGACCTAAACCACTACACCAACTGTGCGGGCTACAATTTTTATTGAGCAGTTGAATTTTCTGCTTTTGCCTGATCAAACAAACGTTATTTCCGAGAAAAATCGATTCAATAGGAGTTGCAGGGAGGACCTGTCAGCCTTCCGATCTAACTGAAGGTTTGGGCGTCACCTATGGTTACACATGCACAGGCCTCTTGCACATGCCTAATGTTTTCACCTTTCTTTCCATTAAAAGCAAAAACAGATTTGAATCGAATAAAGAAAAGTATTAAGCACTATTTCTTATCTACATTGTATATACGTAGTTCAGGTAAACCCGTTCTGTACATGCGTCAGCAAAATACAATAAACGTTTAAAGCGTACATCTTCGCTCCAATAAGGATATTGGCAGATTGGTTTCCAACATAAATTTCTAATGAACAGATCGCAAAAATATCACGTTTTTCGCTACCGACATACATTGTAGCTCCGGCCATAAGGTCCGTAAAGCACATATTGTACTGTAGCTGTATTTACAAAGCAGCAACAGTCAGCAGTCTAACAAAGGCGATGGATCTCAATGGTTGCAAGCTACTCTATTGCAGTCAGGCACTTAACGCCGTTTATGGTACCGCCACCACATAAGGTGCCGGTACCATATATAGCACTGGTACCTAGGGTAGTGGTACCATATATGGCACCCCACGTTCGGGGCCTGTGGTGGTACCATATATGGTCCTCCTGTACCAGGGATGTGAGGTTTGAAAAAAACACCGGAAAAAACTGTTTTTTTCCGAAAAAAAACCGGTTTTTTTCCTAAGGGTCGGAAAAAAACATAAATCGCGGAAAAAAACTCAAGCTAAAAATAGCTAATTTACGTCATTTTTCGTTTAAAAAATGGACTTTTGCTATGTATAATAGGCCATACTGACTCAAAACTGTTAGAAAAACAACAAAAAAGACCAAATTTGGCATGAAAAAACAAAAATGCAAACTGCTGTAAGAAAATTTGCATATAGCGTTATTTATGGAACCTGTCAGGCACTGTTTCATGCCTGTTTCGTGATTTATATCAATGTAACACGTGTATTTCTGGTCTAACAAGACTGAGGAAGGCGCTAGAAAGCGTTAGGAATCATAAAACCAGCCTAGGATACTCAGAACTTGGGCTGGAGTTTTTTTCCGCGATTTAGGAAAAAAACCGGAAAAAAACTGGAAAAAAACAGGCCGAGGTTTTTTTCGGAAAAATATACAACCCTGTCCTGTACCATACCTCCTACCTTCGCATTGGCACCGGTACCGGTGCCATATATGGTACCACTCTGTTCAGATTTCGTACCATATATGGTACCCGCACCCATGGCTATGAGTGGGGGTACCATATATATGGTACCGGCACTATATATGGGGTCGGTTCGGTACCATAAACGACTTTAAGTGCGTGACTGTATACCTAAACAAGTACAGCGCCTACTGTAGGTTTGATTTTTGACTCGGCCCGCAATGCAAAAATAAAAAGAAGTGTAAGCTTACAGCATGGGAGGTAATGGCTTCCCTGACGAGAAGACCGATAATTACTGCTAAGACAATGAGCACCAGAAAAACCGCACTGGCGATTATGCATCGCTTTTTCGACCTGAAACTAAAAGACCAGTTAGTTATGAACTAAAGATTTGTCTGTACCATTTATACCGCAATGATTGTTTGGGCGTCTGGCCGTTCAGAGACTGACTGCCGTTTAGTGCACTCAAACCACTGGCTAGCTTGCTGTCTGAGGTGTATTCTTTGGGCTAAATCAAATACATATATACATACTGCATGTACAATGAAAATATTAAGCTAAACTATAAAGGGGTTCAATAAATGGAACCACTGAAACATTTCTCTTTCGCTGGTTGCCTAAGGGGGCGTGCAAAAATTACGTAATGGCATGAGGGGGGAGGGGGGTTCGCCAAAAGATTACTATTCATTACGGTGGGGGAGGGGGGTTGGCGACTTCATTACGTAATTTTTTAAGTGCAGAAATCACTAAAGTGGCCATAATTTTAATTGTTTTGATGTACAGTACATGTACTTGTATAGTCTCGATTTGAAGAAATTGGGCTTAAATTTTCTCGATTTCACTTAGATGAACGTTTAGATTAGAGAAGGTAGCTACCGTTTGCGTTTACGTCATGGCTTTCCAATTTTTCAAATGCGAAATGGCAAGAGTGACCTTTGACATCTTATTAAGAGTTTATAAGGGTATAACACTTATCGACTCGATCTTTTGCAGGGTTCGTGCGGCTTTTTCCGAGCAAAATTCGCTGAACAAAGTCAGATTTCCCCGACCAATTAGAGTGAGAACAATCTAACAAGGCTCAGAATTTTTGAAAATTTGCTCTTAAAAAAGGGATTTAACCGGTATTCTGTTAAGTTGTAGTAGTTGTGGAAAGTTAGAAGTCCCATTTTCAAAAGGGTGGTCTGTAAAGCTCTGACAGGGCCACTTGGGCGAGAGAGGATTCTACTGCTATCAATTTTTGCCCTGACTGGAGACCAAATTCCCTGACTTTTCGGGTCCCGCACGAACTCTGGTTTATGACTATAGATTATCAGTCAAGCAATATTAAAGCAGCTCTAAAACCCAGTATAAAACACTTCCAATACAATCCGTCATCCCGTCAGTAACAAAACGCCATCCAATGATGGCTTCTATGTCAAACTAAGACTATACGTACGTACATGTACATACGTAGTTGTAGCTCATCAATAAAGAAAACTAAGAAAACTATCAATTGTTACTGTATACAGATGCTATTTTAATAAGAGCGTCATTTTACATTGAATTGAACGGAAAATTTTCGGCTCTAACTCTTCAAAAAATTGAAATTTCGGGGGGGGGGGAGTAGCCAAATTATTACGTAATTAGGGGAGGGGGGTCAGGAAATTATTACGGGCGATTATCAGGGGGGAGGGGGGGTCCGAAAATGGGCAAAAATACCATTACGTAATTTTTGCACGCCCCTAAAGAGCTTGAAACCAAAAAATGAGATTGCTAAAACGAATTTTCTCAGAATTTTACAACATTTACATGTAACACTCGGAACCAGTAGAAGATTACTGATGCACTAAGCAATCAAAATGTACAGGGTCTGTTAAAAAACAATCCCGACATCTTTTTACTGTAGAAACCGCAGCTCTCAACCGATTCGAATGATTTTTTAAAATAAATAAATAAACAAATCATGAAATTTTCATTAAGATACACTGCTTAGATCCTGACATACGTATTTGCCCTGAAAGTCAAAATAGTTAGTTTGGCAGTGAACAAGAGGTACTGTTGTTTGTGTATACACATACACATTTACCATACACAAAAATACACAATGTTTTTTCAATGTGTATACACACATACACATACACATTGAAAATTCAGATACACATTACCATACACAAACAGTACTCAGAATGTGTATTTTTGTGTATGTGTATTTGATCAGCAAAAGTCCATAAAATTTCGAACAGAATCGTAAAATTTCGATGTTTTTGCTGCAGTAATAAACGGTAGATAGCCTGATAAAGCCTTCAAATTGCCTAAGTAACTCGATTTCAAAGCTATCCCAAGGTTTAAAGCAACAGACAATTGAGAGATTTGATTTTTTAGCATTTCTGGCAAAAAATTTGCATTTTCAGTACAATACACATACACAAATATACACAAAAATACACATTCGTTTGTTGAATGTGTATACACAAATTACCATACACGTTTGTAAGTAAATGTGTATACACATACACATACTGTACACATACACAAACGGAAAACCCAAAACCAAACAACAGTAGCAAGACGGATTTAGATTATTCCCTTGCACTTCAAAATAAAGGGCTAAGGATGCTTTAGTGGTGACACACATGCTCGGTACTTCACCAGTCGAGTCTGGTTAGCTCTTAGCAGTAAGAACATGTTTTATTATGAAGTGCAACGGAATCGCTCTTGTTCATTGCCAAAAATCTGTTTTGACTTTGAGTGCGAATATCTCAGGAACTAACCAGAGTATATCAAATGAAAATTTCACAAATCTTTCAAGAAATTATTTCTCTTTCATTCAATAAAGATTCATTCAAATCTTTTTTGGATTTGCGCTTGTACAGTAAAAAAATCTGCGAGGTTGTTTTTATGACGGACCCTGTAGTTCAAAGACTTTTCAGCTTTGTCTGTCTGTCAACAAATTTACGAGCTCTATTCACATGCATTCTGATCAAAAACCAGCCAACAGCCGTGGAAATTACATCTTCCGCAACAAAAGGCCACTTTCTGTCAGCGATTAAAAATCTGCCCGAGGCCACGCGATTTATCAACAGGTGCAAATCGGCCAAAAAACCTGCCTCCGACTCCAAAGTTGATCTTTCGGCCGTCCAAATTGTATCAACTTACCACGAGGATAAACTCCGACGCAGTGCTAATTGAGCGACTATTGGAATCGTTCAACTCTTTCGAGCCTTTCCGCTTTCCATTGGCAACAGTCACCAGCTTCATGGCTCCTTGCGGGTTCTGGCTAACTTTATGCAAATTTTCGTCGCTCTCCATTAGGTTGAGCCAGGATCGGCGCCGCTGTCCCATTTCGTGCTGGGCTGCAGAGGGCAGCGCTGAGCCGTTGTGTGCGGGCAGTCCGAAGGAGATTTCAGAAATTGTCGTACTCGCGTCTTCAGATTCTGCCACCATGTCGGACCAGGACCGTCTTCGGACGTCGGCCGAGCCTGCGTAGCTGGACGGGGGTCCTCCTCCTCCTCCTCTGGGAGGTTGGTCATAGTGCTGTACTGGGGCTCTGCCTGCCATCGCTGCGACAAATCGCGTCTAAACTGTTACTGTAAGTCTCTAATCATACAGTTAACAGGGGCTAGGGTTCTGGCTTTCTTGCTAGGTGGGGTTGCCCCAGGTTTAAAAAAATGCGTATTTGTACGTTTTTGCTAACAATTGTAATTTGTAGCACCCAAACTGCGTTTAACAGCTAAAACAAGCATAAAATGACAAAATAGACTTCTAAAAACACCTGTGTATCTTGAATAAATAACAGTACGCGAACCGCTAAATTCCATTACCAAACGTATTTGAAGGCAGAAATTTGTGATTTATGAACCAGTTTGTTAGTCCTGAAGCCGCTACTTGTAAATTCGGGTCTGGTCGGGGGTCCCTGAGGGTGACGTAAGAGGGTTTTGGCCTTTCTGTTTGGGGGTTACCTACCCCAACCCCGACTAGTACATCCGTCTCTAATCAGGAAGAAATCACAATTTTCTTAATCGGCAGAAATTGGTTTTGTGGTGCAATATGAGCCTAAGACTAAACCTAGACCTATGTACATGATCGTAAGCCTATGCCGAAGCCTCCTAAGCGTAAACCCAACCTTAGGTAAGCTCAATTAAGCCTAAGCAGTAAATAAACCGAGGAAGAAAACCGATTTGAGCCGAGAAACCTCAGGTAGAAAACTCCGTTGGCCAGATGCAGAGCCAGTTTGAAGAATCGATAGCGCACAGTACGGCGCAGGTAGGCGAAACTGGCTTTGTACGCGAACGGAGTTTTCCAAAAACGGCCCGCCAGGGGTCGACCTAGTAGTGCGGCGTCCAACAATGCCCTCCAAAAGAGCGTGTCACCCGGCCTACAGAGCCACATAACACACTACTACGGCCCGGCCGCCACTTGTACTGGGCAAACGCGCTGGCACAGAACCTGTTTGGAGAGTTTTATTGATTGGTTATGCCGTGCCGCGCTACCTATAATAAGGAGCAGGCAGATAGGTGCGGCTGAGTCAAGGTGTAGGTGGATTGTCACTTAGATGAGTCAGATAAGTCGCCGATGACCTGTCGGTTCTGTGAATGTGACACAAAGTGATTTATGCTGCGATTGGAGGTGAAGGTCGCATCTGTCCCTTTGTTGGGATGGGCACGCATCTGTCAATTTACCTGTCAAGTCAACTAGTTATCCAGTATGCTTTTGAGTCAGTCGCTAATTCGTCTAATGGCCTATGGCGCTGGAATGTCTTTTGATCTACTAGCAGTAAATAATTCTTCTTTGGGAATCAGCCGACCCACATTTTTTTGCCAACACAGCCAAACAGCGGGCATACATGGATCGGGGATAAGGGGGTTTACCCAGTCGCCGGCCCATACCCCCAAAATTTTCGCTTATTTAAGGCAAGATATACGTTTTTTGGACTTTTTTGGGGACCCCCCGAGGTCTCCAGACCCCCTCCGGATTTTTCGCCCATGTACGTATGACAGTGGGATAACGTTTTTAATCGACAGTGTCCCAAACATGACGACATTTTTGTCTGTGAAAGTTTGGTGCATCAGGTTTAAGCCACCCAATCCTGAGAAATTAAAGAATGTACTGTATGTGAAAATGAAAATTGGTAATTCTAGCGTGACAATGGAAACTTTTCTTTTTGTTGTCAGTTACGTGAATGAACGCCAAATGACCTGAGATTTGTGGATCATGTGCAACACAATGGGGGTATTTTATGTGTTAAAATTTGATGCATTGAGGTTGACACTGTCTTGAGAAAGTAGGGATTATCCTGAACATCTGTTTTACTGAGTAAGTGGAGAGGAAGACAGATCTGCAGGATAAGCCTCATTTCCTCAAACAGGATTACGGATAAATAATATCGGGGGGGGCGGAGTTTCGCTTTTCTAGCTGGGGAAGTAGCCCCTAACGCCGTAGTACATCTAAAGCGCGTATTGCACTCACAAAAGCAAATGCTTTATTGTTTGAAACCGTTTATTCTGCTATTCAACGCTTGCAAGCCACACCTTTTTCATGCGGTCTGTTCATAGTTTGAATGAATCTGATACATATCACAAATTGACTGGCCAGCATTTATTGGCACTGTACCTACACTCAGTGTATGGGTCGACGCAGTTGCAGATTAGATGTCCTCTCAGCTGGCATGGGTCCCAAGTGTGACAATCTGTAAAACTGCTCTTGTCTGTAGCTTTACAGTGGATTTATTTACTGGGCAGGTGGGAGTCCAGACACATAAACACCCGCGATGAGACCGATTGGTTGTTTGCAGGAAGTACACAGCTGGTTCCCATCGGACACTCGCAATCCAGTTCTATTACACCTTTGACTTTATGAGCACACCAATGTCTGCCGGCCGGTACAGTCTGGCAATTTGGATCTAAATAAAGTGCCGCTGCGGCGGCTTTATTATTTCGTTATTTTGTAGCTCTTTTTATAAGCTTCATTTCGGTCATACATGTAGGAGGGGTGGGGGGGGTTTGGGGGGGTTTAGCCCCCCAGGCCCGATTTTCGGCAAAAAACCCCCCCCAGCCGAATTCTGGGGGGTTTTTTTCTGAAACCCTATTTTGGGTTACAAACTGCTAAAATTCAGGGTTTCAAGACTTATATACCGTAATTTAGCATTTCAAAAGCCCTAAATAGGGTTCCGGAACCCTATTTAGGGTTTCAGAAACCCAAAGTAATGCCCCCGGAACCCTATTTAGGTTTTCAGAAACCCTAAATAGGGGTCCGAAACCCTGTTTTGGGTACCTGAAAGCCTAAATAGGGTTCCGGAACCCTAATTTGGGTTTCTGAAACCCTAAATAGGGTTGCAGAGCCCTACTTTGGGTTTCTGAGACCCTAAATAGGGTTCCGGAACCCTAATTTGGGTTTCTGAAACCCTAAATAGGGTTCCGGAACCCTAATTTGGGTTTCTGAAACCCTAATTTTGGTTTCTGAAACCCTAAATAGGGTTCCGGAGCCCTACTTTGGGTTTCAAAAACCCTAAATAGGGTTCCGGAGCCCTACTTTGGGTTTCAAAAACCCTAAATAGGGTTCCGGAACCCTAATTTGGGTTTCACAGAGACTAAACAGGGTTTCTGAAACCCTAAATAGGGTTCCGGGACCCTAATTTGGGTTTCAAAAGCCCTAAATAGGGTTCCGGAACCCTAATTTGGGTCTCAAAAACCCTAAACAGGGTTTCAGTGCCCTAATTTTTGTTTCAAAATCTCTAAATAGGGTTCCAGATACGCATTTTAGCTGTATTCTGTCGAGTAAAATAGAGCTTTTTTGCATGTTTTAAAGCAAAAACATGTTTTTTGCACGTTTTTAATAAAAAATAGGATTTTCTGCACATTTTAAACCATTAAATAGGGTTTTAAAGGGAATTTTTGCATTCTGACAGGATTTTTACCCGATTTTTAGTCCTCAAAACCCTGTTTTGAGCCCAAAAAAAGGTCGCTAAAACCCACTTTTGGACACCAAAAAAAGGTCGCTGAAACCCCCTTTGGAAATAGTGCTGAAACCCTATTTTGGATCTGGAAAAAACCCCCCCCAGCCGAAAACCCAGCTACATGTATGATTTCGGTGTAGAGTACGCTGCGAGCGATTGCTCATTGCAAATGCAGTCAAAGCTGGCCTCAAAGGTTGCCAACTCGAAAATCGCATGCTTCACTCTATGTACACAATGTTGCATAGTAAGCAAAGTTGAGTAGTGCATATAAGCGAATGTCATACTCATTGCTTTGCAGAAGAGTGAGCAAGAAACAGACTAGCACTGCACAGCGACCGGTCATTCTGACTTGTTTCGGTTATGGCTGTTGATGAGCTATGCCACCGACAGCAATGGGATGTTGTTTCGCTGTTTATTCATTCATTTCTGAGCTGAATACCAACTGACAGCGGTCTCGTTTGTTAGTGATGCAAGCAAGCGGGTACGGAATACCGGGATTCGGGAAAACCGGGGTTGTCGGGAAATGTGAATACCGGGAAAAACCGAGAAATAACGGGATTACTGGGAATATCGAGAAATCGATCAAAACGCATGGCCATGCAGCATGATAAAACATAAAAGTTTTCAACATCCACTTTAGCTATTGATACCAGATTTAGTCGGTTTTCTCAAGTTTTTCTCTCATAATGAGCTAGACTACAGTACACTGTGAGATCAGGTTTATGGTCAATGGGTTAGTAAGTTAGTTTGGCAGGCGCCAGGCAGCTCGATGTCAATTGGACCAAAAGAGTTGTGTAAGAAAACCCAATCAATGAGTGCCTTGCTCAATTGAAGGCCTGTCTAAAGTTGGAAAGCTTAGAACATAAAGTTTACGGCCTAAACCAATATAAAAGTATTTGGAACAAAAAGAAAAGCTTCAAAACAAGGCTGTTCTCTCAAGCAGCAGTCATAGGAAAACTTATTCAGAGTTTTGGGTGCCACTGGTACTGGCAAAAGAAAGTTGGCTATACAGTATGTCATTGAAAAATACATAGTATCTGCAAAAAAACTGCCAATACTGCTACAAAATATATTTCCTGGTTTTCCCAAATCCCGGTATTCCGCACCCGCTTGCATAACTAACAAAGGACACCGCTGTCAGTTGGTATTCAGCTCAGAAATGACTGAATAAACAGCGAAACAACATCCCATTGCTGTCGGTGGCATAGCTCTTCAACAACTATAACCGAAACAAGTCAGAATGACCGGTGGCTGTGCAGTGCTAGTCTGTGTCTTGCTCACTCTTCTGCAAAGCAATGAGTATGACATTCGCTTATATGCACTACTCAACTTTGCTTACTATCGAACATTGTGTACATAGTGAGTGAAGCATGCGATTTTCGAGTTGGCAACCTTTTGAGGAAAACTTTGACTGAATTTGCAATGAGCAATCGCAGCGTACTCTCTATACCTAAATGGAGCTTATAAAAAGCGCTACAAAATAACGAAACAATAAAGCCGCTGCAGCGGCTCTTTTTCAGATCCAAATTGCGGGAGTGTCACGCAGACATTGGTGTGCTATAAATGGCAAAAAAGGTGTAGAGTTAAACGCACGTATTCAAAAAGCATTATGAGATTATTTTAGTAAACAATCTATTGGTTCTTATCGTTTTGGTCACTTTTCTTCCTACATCTGTCTGGAAGTTGGCATGGCCCAAATAGATGGGTCTGGGGCACCAGAATACGAAAATTTTGGGGGTCTCGCGTTTTTTATGGGTGGGCTCAGGAAAAAAGATTTTGCTGAAGGTGGGTGGTTGTGGCTCTGGGTTGTGGTGTGTGGAGCCTAAGTTGGGATGATGGGTAAACCCCTGAGGCACCATATAGACCTGAATGTTGTGTGGCAGCTCTGCTTAACACGACCCTTGGTTCAGCACTGCCAAAAATGTTGCGCTATCAATTACCTACCGTTTGGTGTCAAGCATTGTTTGCCCAGACCCATGGAGCTTGAGAAAATTGAGGTCAAACATGTCCCGGTCGCAAAATTTTCGCACTGTATTCTACTGTTATTTTACTAGTGGATTTATATTTTACTATTTACTAAATTTACTACAAATCCAGCCCTTCAATTTAATTTTAATTTTTGTTTTACTACCAAGCAGCTCCGATTTTACTAATTTTTGTTTTACTAATGATTTTACTCATTTTACTACTATTTTACTACGATTTTACTAGTCATTAGGGGAAATTTTGCATCAATGATGCCAAGATCTTATGAATAATTAATGTTAGTGCTAAATAGTTGCTAAATTTGATCATGATACGAAGTTCTCAAGAACTTTGGAGATAAAACTGTGTGAAATGCGACTGACAAAAGTGCGCCCACACATCTTTTATTGCAAAATTGATCAAGAATTTGGCTGGAATTTACCAAAAACTAGTAAAATAGTAGTAAAATTTCCATTTTACTATTGACGGTCTTTGTTAATTTAATTTAATTTTTACTTTACTATTGGCTCTTAATTTTACTTTTTACTATTATTTTACTACTAGTAAAATACCACTAGTATTACTAATTTTTGTTTTACTATACTATAGTAAAATAACAGTACTGTATTCAAAATTTCTTATTAATCGAATATTTTCGCCTACTATTAAATAGTATGAATTTCAGCATAAACTGGCCATTAAAGAACTCTTTCGGACGGAAATTATATTTTTTTGTTAAAATTGATGTTAATATTTATTTAACGCTGCAAGTCTAAGCAATCGGAACTCAGGAACTAATCGGAACTCAGGAACATACTCAGTCAACTAGGTCATGGACAAATAATAATATTAGTCATCATCAGGCGCTGGTGGGAAGCACTTAGATACCAAGTAATTTTTCCAAACAATATCATAAGTGCTTTCATCTAGTTCATCTGATTCAAATTCAATGCGATCGATGTACACAGTACAGTATGTACAGTTTACTTACACTACAGTTTATTCTCGTATAAAGCCTACACCATGCGAGCAGAGTAAACGGCCGAGAAATAGAAATCAATAAAAACTAGTCGGGTAACAAAACTTTAAAGCTTGTGCACTACGAAAGAACTAGATAATCGGCATAAATCATTTGAGAACTAGTTACTTTGAACAAATCGATAAAACGCATTAAAACCGTACTCCAGAACCTCAGGTGGTAGGCTGTTCCATATCCGAGAGTTGGTTGGAAAGAAGGTGGCTGCGGTGGAAGCAGTTCTGGATGCCTAGCACATAGCCTTCCGCATCTCCTGGTGTCTCAGATTCTATTTCTTTATCAAGTAATTCATCTGTATTGCTGGGAACGCCACTTTCACCCTTTGTTATTGTTATTGTTGCTGTGGTAGCTGTGCCTGCCCTTCCTATAGCTGGAAATTTTCGAACTGAGAAAAGTGCGAAAATTTTGTGACCGGGACATGTTTGACCTCAATTTTCTCACGCTCCACGGGTCAATGCACACAATGCTCACTCCAAACGGTAGGTAATTGATAGCGCAACATTTTCTGAAATGAAAAAACGGGGTTGGGGTTCCAGACATGCTAGGGGGGCGCAAAGGGGGCGAAAAAAACTTATATTTCTGAACGAAACTTTGACAAAACTTTCTTAAAGTAGACTAAAAGTACTCTAAAACCCCCAATTTTTAAGTCCGAATTCGTACTAGTAGGTGGAAAACCGGACTAATTCGATGACGTGGTTGGGGGCGTTCCAGCCGAGCTAGGGGGCGCAAAGGGGGAAAACAATTGTTTTGTGAAAACGAAAATTTGACAAAAGTTTCTTAAAGCAGTCTAAAAGTACTCTAAAACCCCCAATGTTTAGGTCCGAATTCCGAGTATGAAGAGAGAAATTAGACTTTGAAATTTTGGTCCCATAGTTAAGCGGACCGATATTCGAAAGGCTACATCTCAGGACAGGAGGGTCTGATCCACTAATCCTTTGCAGCTGAAAGATAACTCATAAGTATGTATTAGTGTTTAAGCTCTCTAGCTCAAAGTTTCAATTTTGGGGTCTGAATACTGAGACTCGATCGGTTCAGAGACTGGCTCATAAAGCGCAGCTGAAAATGTATTGAAATCTATGACTTCATTTCTGGCTTTCTTTTATTTGATGTGATAGAAGCAAAATTGTCGCGTCTTGGCCATGGGCAGTTTACGCTCTGCCGTGCGTCATGGCAGCCCCAGCACCCATGGACGTGGTGCGTTTGTGAGTTCGAAACCTGTTGAGGCGATGAGCTGTTGAAAGCCAGCAATGGCAAATAGATAATAGGGGACTATTTGATAAGAAAGTGAAACATTTTTTCCAATGCTACAGCGCCCACGGTTACCTACAGTACCTCATCTGATTTCTTTCTGAAAGTGCTGTAGACAGACAGTCTTGAACTATCAAGATATGGTAACGACAAGTAAATCTTTCTAAATTCATATGTACTTATGTAATGCGTCCAGATTTATCTGGGAAGCAGTTTTTTAATAATTTTTGTTTCAATTACAAATTGCTAATTAACTGAAAATGACCTACTTGAACTTGAGACTACTGAAAGAAAGTGCTGCAACTTTATCCTTTATTTTCAAAAAGTTCATCTGGCATTAATCTGTCATACACCTTTATTCTTTTTCGCCTTAAAAGGTACTCTAACGCACAGATTCTCCCCACACTCGTTGTAGGGCTGAACACAGTTGCAGATTTGCTTTCCAGCATAGCGACACACATCTCTTCTGTAGCAATCTAACAAATGCACATTATGTAAAGTAAATTGGCTAAGTTTCTGAATAAATTAAGATTGACTTGGCAAACGCGAATCAAGACACAGGAACATTGTAGCCCTTTGATCATCCGGAATTGCACAGGCTGTCCTCCTTGGACAGGTGAATAACTTTTTTATTCCATCATGTCTTGTCTTTCTAGCGCACAAGTGTCGTTGAGGAAATTTGGTGCTCAATGCTATATGAAGGAGCACAGTGAAGACTAGTGTCAAGTATACACGCTGCATTCTAATTTGTATTTATTAGGCCTTCAAGATTGAACTAAGTGGTGCTTAGCTGATCTTTGATTGTTTATTCATTTATGCAGCACCTGAGTTGAATATGTGTCGCCCATAAACTGGGTGCGTTTTATGTTCAGCTTGAATGGATGCTTTATGCCAGTAGTTTTTATGAAAAATATCATCACAGCTTTTGTAGGTTATGTTACTCTGGAAAATAACTTTTTAAAAGTTCAAACACACCTTTGACTCCTCCTGGGCTGAGTCCTTCCATGTGGCCCTCGCCCCAATTTATAAAATATGCTTTTGCGTATTTTCTAGCCTTTTCAATACAGTTAATTAATGGTCCTTCCTCTTGCTAGTATTTTTGATTAGTTAACGAAATTTTGACCTGGTTTTGTTTGATTTACTAAAAATAACTAGCGGAAAATATGCTCAAATAGAAAATATTGATTTTGGGTAAGGAAAATTTGTACAGTAGAAGAACCAGGAAATTTCAACAAATTTCGCTAACTTGAATGCACTAGGTTTTCTATCCAAAGAACGCAAAAGAGGTCGAGTGAACTCTTAATCCTAGATTAGCGTCAACAAATCAAATCAAATCGCTTTCTTTTATCAGATAAAACACACAAATCGAACAGAAATTAGTCTGTGAGACTGAGGTATCCGTACTGTTCAGTAGCTCGTTGAAGAATAGCGGCCAAGCTTTCTCTAAGCTCTTCAAATGAAGGCCTTCTCTGAGGGTTTTCTCTCCAACAAGAGAGCATCACTTCATAGCTGAAAGATAGACCTATAAACAAATTCAAATTACCACTGTAAACTACAGTGAATACATTTCAGCTGGACAGTGTTCCGGTTTCTCCATCCTATTCCCGGTTTTTAGATGGTCGGTCATGTCAGCTGGCTGAATGGCGGGGTAGGGCACCTCGCCGAAACTGAACACTTCATACAAGACCACACCGAATGACCAGCTAAATAGAAAGATTTGTGTACATGAGGACTTTATTCAAAACAGTGATGGGTGTACATCCCCTTTCCCGTGAAAGTTGCAAAGAAAAATTCTGCTAAGGAAAAGATTTATTCCGGATAAGATAACTATTATACAGGGTCCGCCAGATTTTTCACTGTAGCAACCGGAAATCCCAACCGATTTCAATGAGTCTTGTTTTAGATGAAAGCCAAATAAATTCTTCAAAGATTGGTGAAACTTTCATTAAGGTACTCTGCTTACTTCCTGAGATATTTCCCTCAAACTCAAAACAGAGATTTTGACAATGAACGTTCAATAGTGATTAAAAACAACCCAGCAGCTTTTTTACTTTTGCAATCATTAATCTCAACCGATTTGAATGAATCCTTTTTTCAATGAAAGATCGATAAATTCTTGAAAGATTGGTGAACTTTTTATTAAGGTCTCGGCTTAGTTCTTGAGATATTTGCCCTCAAAGTCGAAACAGATTTTGGCAAAGAACAAGAGCGATTGTTGCACCTCACAAAAAACAGTTTCCTGCTGCTGGGGCTAACGAGACTTTACTGGTGAAGTAAACCGAGCGTGTGTTTCTCCAATGAAGCCTCCAATAGCCATCAGCAATAGTCTAAGAATCCGTTTTGTTATGAAGTGCAATGGAATAACAAAAATCCCTTTTGTTCATTGCCAAAATCACTGTTTTGTTTTTGAGGGCGCATATGTCAGGATCTAACCAAATTCTACAAATCTTTTAAGAATCTATTTATCTTAATTTAAGAAAGGATTCATTTAAATCGGTTGAGGTTTGCTGTTGCTACAGGAAAAATCCGCAGGGTTGTTTTTCTGGCGGACCCTGTGTATAGAGAGTAAGTACTAAACTGTCAAGATTTGTCGTGCTTTGTGTGGGCTTGTAAATTTACACCTCATTAGCGAGGGCACGCTGATACAAAACATTTAAATTAGCTTACACATCAGATTGAGTTGTGTACTCGTAATAGATCAATGATTCTAGTGACATCCATTTTATGGGTAGTCGACCTCCTCTGGTAGTATAGATGGCCTGGTCCAAGAGCCTGCATAGACCAAAGTCACCAATCTGAACAATTCTGCTTATGTAAACAGTTTAGATTAATCCATAAACTAACCTTTGCACTGTTTGCAGAGGTCACAAAAACATTTCTAGCTGCTACATCACGATGAATACAGCCTTTCGAGCTCAAATAAGCCTAGAACCAGATGGATACTGTACTTACTCAGCATTTTACACAGGGGTGTGAGAAATGTTGAAGTAACAAAAAAATATTCGAAAAAGTTGCTGTTTTAAAGTGTATTTAGAAGATTTTTAAAATGCATAGGTTAATGGTTTAATTTACTTTTGACAGATTTATTATTTCTTCGCTGCTGGTAAAGTACTTCTACAAATATATTAGATAAACCGACAAATTACCATTCCATCTGCGATTTGCCAAGCAAATGAGAGCAAATCCTTTGGTGTTAGCGAAGCTGATTCAGGCTCTTCTCTCTGAAACTTTCCACTCACGAGTTTTAATTTGCATGCAGGCAAAACAAACAAAATCACCCCAAGAATTTCGTCTTTCTTCCTCCTGACCAATTTGAGTAGATCTCCTTGCGCACAATATTCAATGACTAAACAAATGGGAGTGTCACCTGTAATACAGGCCAATAGCGACATCAGATGAGCGTGGTAGCCAATGGTCTTCATAAAATTGATCTCTTGCAAGAAATCGGATTTGGACAGGTAATCGGCGTAATCGGGAAGCATTTTAACTGCTACTTCGCAGTCTTGAAATGTCTTTGAAGCCAGTGCTGTGTGGTTCATCTCATTCACAGGCGCCTTGCCTATCAGAAAACCTGCAAAAAACTGAGTCTTTAGTGCACCAGCGTTTACTAAGTTGAATTCAAGAGGACATAGCAATCCTAGCAAAAAGTACAAGTATTATTTACCTTTGTAAACATTGCAAAAGGCCCCAGAGCCCAGCTTTTCGTTGTAATACACAGTCAGTTTATCGCGAGGAATGTCCCAGTGATCTCTAAATACAAGACCACACAATTTTCTTCAGTACAAATCAAATCTAATCTAACTCACACGGGCGGAGGTCCAGGCATGTCTTGATAATGATCGCTGGTCTTTGTCTTTCGGCGCTTCTTTTTCCGCGACAATTCGTTCTGAATGTGGTGCACATTTCTGTGACTGTTTGACGAGTCGGAGGAGCTACGTGAGCCACGACCACCAACACCCGACATCTCATGCTCGTGTCGTCTCCGAAATACTCTTTCCTTCCATTTTAGCTTTCTCGAGAAGTAGCAGAATAGTAGGTAAGTAATTATCAGCAGTACAACCAACGCTACTGATGCTATGACTACTGAAAACAGAATCTTTTCTACAGTAGTCGCTTTATAAACTCTGTGCCGTATATGTAACAAGTCATCATCTTCCTAAGGCCTAAGGGTCTGTGCTTGGCCAAAATTCTGTTGGGCGAGTGCAAAATTTGGGCTTCTCGAATCATACATGCAACAGGTTATCCGCTATGGAGAGGCAGTGGCGTATCCAGGGGGGTGTAGGGTGGGTACACACCCCTTTGCGGTGGAGGTAGGAAGAAAAAGTCTGTCAAAAATATAAGAAACTAATGAATTATGTACTAAAACTGTCTATTTTGTGCTCAGAATGCCTTCTAAATAGGGATGCAAATGGTATAAAAAATACCAAATACCAAATACCAAATACTAGATGGTATTTTCTATACCAAATAATACCAAATAATTCCAAATAGTTGATAAACAGGTCGCTAGCTGTTTGTAATGAGCGCAAAATCATACTTTTTGTTTTTTTCAGCAAAAATGTATAAGTTTTGCCTCAGTGGAAGAGTTTTTGTTGCATCTAAAAGAAATCTAGTCATGCCGAGAAAGAAAACGAGCAGAATTTGATGGTTTTTCACTGACTCGGGAAATGAGCAAGCACGTTGTGACGTTTGCGGTCTAGGCTCGGTCTCGACAAAGGGGCCGTCCATAAACGACGTCGTTCCAAAATCCCGATTTTTCGGACCCCACTTCTCCCAAAATCGCCTTGCGTCGTTTCATGGGGCCCCCTCACACTTTTTGAGAATTTTCCATGAATGGTTGTTATAAGCTAAACTGGTCAGAATTCTTTGTTGTTTTGTTGCTCAGAAACGGTAAAGAGACGTGTTGTTCTGCGTATCTGCATTGCTAAACTTTTAGTAAATTACAAATAAAGAGAAAACTCTGAACAGAAGAGCTCTGACATGGTATACAGTCGCAAAATATGCAGATTTATCGCTTAAAAGCTAACTGTTTAGTTATTTAAACTATTTGGTATTATTTGGTATTATTTGGTATAAAAAATACCAAATACCAAATAATACCAAATACCTAGAAAATACCAAATAATACCGAATAATACCAAATAATACCGGATACCATTTGCATCCCTACTTCTAAATGCGTTTTTGAAGGCCAAATTTTCAAAATTTTCTCGCCCTGGTCGGGCAGAAGCCCAACCAGGCTGTTAATTTTAAGCTCGGAATGCGTTTTAAACGCGTTTTTGAAGGCTAATTTTGCTAAATTTTCTTACCCTGGTTGGGCAGCGGTCCAACCAGGCACTTTCAAAATTTTACACCCCCCTTTCCAAAATCATGGATACGCCACTGTGGAGAGGGGTCTGGCGCCGGCCCAGGGGCTGAGCCCAACTTCTAGAGGAGGAGTTAGGTACTAAAAGCGCTTAAAATCGCAATTTTGAGTTAATAATCGTCAAGAATCGCCAAATTTGGCTGAAATAAAGCTAAAAAGTGTTGTTTTAACAGGCGATTTTAGTGTCTGAAATTCTAAAAATTATTGTAAAAATTTGTCGAAAAAGTTACTTGCCAGAAAATCAGAGGGGGTCGGAAAAGTTGTCTCATGGAGGGATGTCTGGCCCAAGTTGGGTTGGGGGCAGCAGACCCCCGGATCCCCTGTTATACAGTTCAAAAATTGCGTTTTTACAGGTGATCATTTTAATGTGTGAAATCGTAAAAAATTGCCCAAAATTTGCAAAATATACCCAGAAATATCGGTAAGGTGGAAATGTCGTGTGAGGTGTGGCTCCTGACCCGGTGCACCTCCTAGTGATTCGGTTTTAACCCATACAGACCCCTGTTTACATATGGTCACTCATAAATAATTCATTACTTATCAGTATAGTATTATCAGGTGTGCTTGGAGCTGAGGTAGGTGCAGCAAAACATGGGTACAAATCAGGAGCAAGTTTGCCATCGGTATAAAAGCTGTGTACTGTTCCAGACTCTACGCAAGAGCCCAGATTAGTGCCCAGATTTAGAGTCTTCATTTGCTCCAATGAATTTCTAGAGGGTGAGGGTGTGCTGACAGCGTCCACCACAAATTTAAATAACTCAATAGGCAAGAGACCGTGTTTGGTCAGGTTTTGGTTGTAATCGTTAATGTTTACATTGCAAGACGCACAAGGATTGCTGGGGCTGTAGTAATCGGGGTTGAAAAAGTCTGTAATCAACATAACTGCTGCATTAGAGCCAGTCAATGAAGATTTAGCTTCGATCAATGCGTTTGTAGCTTCTTCTAGCAATCCATCTAATAAGCTGGAATCGTTTAGAGTTTCAACATCAACACGGCTTTTAGTACTAACGTCGGCCACTCTCTTGTTTAACTCGCTCTGCGATTTTGCCCACAAAGGGCCGGATGGACTATCGTGAGTTAGTAAGGCAATCCTTGCGCCGCCCACAAAGTCACACGGTTGACTGCCGGATAAAATTGACTGCTTTAGGGAGTTGAAGGTTTGAGAGTCCAAATGGGTACTGAGAGCTAGGGCGTAGATGATTTCTGGTTGATTTCCGCGGCTCGCCACTGAAACTAATCCAGTTTTTAATAATAATCCCCCATACAATTCAATTCTTGCTGAAATGGAACCAGGAACATGCTTACATGTGCAGTCTGGCGAGTTGGAAGAAAGGTGGAATGAAGAGAAGACAAGCAATACTAACAGTTGACGGTTCGTCATGTGAGCTCAAGTGTGCGCCTGCCTTTTCGCACTAATACACAATACCCTGGCCTTGCTGATAAACGCGTGCGATATCAGATTAAGTTGGCAATAAAACGTGAGCCGTGTTTGTGATGGTAAAAGTCTAACGCCCCTGCCCTTACAACTGCCTGATGGGATTTGAATAATATGTATTTTGATCTCCTATTACAGCAGGAGAGCGTAACCGAGGAAATTGTAAAAATTAAAGAAGTCATATCCATATGAATCTGGACTGTGCCAATAAGCTGACATGGACAAAATGGGCCTGAGAAGGGTTGTCCCTCAGGCTTTGACCTACCCCCTCAGGGTACCTTTTTGCTCCTATGCAGTTGGTAGCTGAACCATTAAGGCAATGTCTGCATAAGCCGTTGTTGCACAGCTGGTTTCTGTCTGGTTTTATCTGCGCATGCGCCCTTGTTTGTTCGCAAGAATGCCTCACAAAAGATGTGGTTGTTCGGAGCTGCGTTTTTTAATAGTGGTTTTACAATACTTACTAACTACCTTATTTATGATTTTATCATATTAATATTGGTATCTCTCTGCTATTATGGTCGCCACAGACCTTAGTTTGCAATTTCCATTCTTGCTGGAAAAGGGTTAGACGAACTGATGAATGCCAGCAGAGACAATGTTGACCAGATGACTGGACTGACTGCCTTGTCAAAAATGAGGAAACTGAACAAGTCCATGACGTTGACACTGATTATTTTCTAACATGTGTTATTTATCTATAAACGTATTATTTGCAAGAATATAGCACTAAATTTTGTCAAAAACAGTACAAAACGACATCATTTGACGTAAAAATGACGAAAATGTGCTTATTTTATGGAAAATCGAATTTTAAAGCTACCCCCTCAGCCCCCTTCAGGCGCTCCAACCTCCCTCAGCTCCCTCAGGTTTGAATTTCCTATCCGCCCCATCAGCCAAAATGCTAGCCCATGTCTGCTAATAAGCTGCTAATTATTTAGCTTCCGTATACGTAGTAGATCAGGTCAGGTTGTGTCACAGAAAGCAGCAAATAACTGAAAGAGTTATGAAACACATTCAACAGTGTCGCTGAGGCTCAGATAGCCATACTGTTCTGCAGACTGTTCAAGAATAGCGGCCAGACGTTCCCGCAACTCTGCAAAGGAAAGTCTTCTTTGAGGATTTTCCATCCAACACAAGAACATCAGTTCATAGCTAAAAATCTGAATTCAATTGCGGCGAACACCAAGTTTCAGATGAAGTTACATGTCCTCCGGACAATGTTCAGGTCTTTGCATCCGATTTCCGGCCTTCAAGTGTTCGGTCATATCAGCCGGTTGTACAGTCGGATAGGGCACTTCACCCATGCTGAACACTTCATACAGCAGCACGCCAAATGACCATCTGAAATGGTTTGCTGAGCAGTCGGTCGGTTGGTCGGCAAAGAACATACACATCAGACAGTGTGGTATATTCATAGTAAATCAATGATTCTAGTGACATCCATTTTATAGGCAGTCTGCCACCGCGGGTGGTGTAAATGGTTTGATCCAGCAATCTGCACAAGCCAAAGTCCCCGATCTGGAACAGCTTACTGATTCTTTGTTTACTTACTTGTATAGTAGCTTGAACTAAAGCAGTACTTTAGCTGAATTGGAGCTAGTGATTAGCACATTTCTAGCAGCCACATCTCTATGAATACAACCTTTCGAACTGAGATATGCCTAGAACAGTATTAACATATAAACAACATATAACAGATAACAATTTCACTCACTCACTCACTCACTCACTCACTCACTCACTCACTCACTCACTCACTCACTCACTCACTCACTCACTCACTCACTCACTCACTCACTCACTCACTCACTCACTCACTCACTCACTCACTCACTCACTCACTCACTCACTCACTCACTCACTCACTCACTCACTCACTCACTCACTCACTCACTCACTCACTCACTCACTCACTCACTCACTCACTCACTCACTCACTCACTCAATCAATCAATCAATCAATCAATCAATCAATCAATCAATCAATCAATCAATCAATCAATCAATCAATCAATAAGTATATGCCAACGCATACCAATCCGTCAGAAATTTGCCAAGCAAATGACATAAGATCTTTCATAGTAAGTGCGTCTCCTGCATTCTCGTCCGACGGCTGCAACTCACAACACAACACCGGTTATCTCACTAAATGGCACTCATTATTTACCTCTATAATCTCCTGCTTATGTTTTCGCACCAGTTTTAGTAAATCTCCTTTTGAGCAGTACTCAGTTACTAGACAGGGTGGTGATTCGGTTGTTATGCAAGCCAGCAGAGACATCATGTGAGGGTGGTATCCGATTTCTTTCATGAAATTGATTTCTTGCAAGAAATCTGATTTGGATAGGCAATCGGCGTAGTCCGGAAGCATTTTCACTGCTACCTCGCAGTCTTCAAATGTTTTGGAGGCCAGTGCGGTGTGCTCTATTTCGTTTACTGGTGCTTTTCCGATAATAAAACCTTAATTTTAACTCCACATTTTGTATGAGATAGGCTTTTATAGCAAGAGTGAACCTTTGTAAACGTTGCAGAACGCTCCCGATCCCAGTTTTTCATTGTAATAAATGGTCAGCCTGTTTCTAGCGATGTCCCATTCGTCACTAAAATTCAAAAACGCAACGAACGAACGAACGAACGAACGAACGAACGAACGAACGAACGAACGAACGAACGAACGAACGAACGAACGAACGAACGAACGAACGAACGAACGAACGAACGAACGAACGAACGAACGAACGAACGAACGAACGAACGAACGAACGAACGAACGAACGAATCTAAGAAGCACAGCACTTGCCTTTCTGCTCTGCTCTTTGAATACACGCGATGAAGCATTATTTGTATGCAACAGCTCGGGTACCGACCTGGGGGTAGGGGGTTTTTCCTCAGATGGGGGGTTGAGGGGGGTTTCGCACACAGAGGGGGTCCAAAATTTCAAAAAGTTCCAGAATGCCTGGAAATGCCTTTTAGCACGTTTTTTCAGCAAGGACGCTAAAAATCGCTATTCTAAGCTGTCAAATAGCGTTCTAGAGCTAAAAACAAGCAAAAAATGACAAAAAGAGCTTCCAAAAGGGTATGGCGGTGGGGGTAATCCCCAAACTCCCTAGTATGTCTTAGGACTATAGCAACTGTAGACGGTAATGCTTCTACTGTGGTCTGTTGGGTCAGATTGATGACTGTGGATTGTAAACAGTCTTACGTCTGTCTAACTGGTTCAGCAGGCATGTTTTGATAGTGTTCACTGCCCTTCTTGGACCGTCTATGCTGTTCTTGCTCAACAATCTGCGCTCTAATATGTGGCACAGCACACTGATCTGAATCTTCTGATGAATCTGAGCCTTTGCTGTTGGTCCTTCGCGAATCATGCTGATGCTGGTGCATAGCGAAACTGCCCGAATGTTGCAACCGCCACAATCGCTCTCTCCATCTCATGCGCTTGGCCAGGTAGATAAAAGCGAGACAGCTGATGAATACAAAAGCCGCAAACACCAATCCTCCAATAACCGCTGCAAAAGGCTCTTTGGTTTCAGAAACCAAAAATTGATCTATTACCAGTTGTAGATGCACCAGTGTCGGAATTGGCAGGTGGTTTGTCTTTGCATGGATACAACTGGTTATAAAACATGCCGCCTTCTGAGAGAAATTGGTGGATCTCTCCAGATTCCTTACATGTGGACAAACTGGCAGGGACCAGATTGCTTGTTGCAGAAACAGGCGTAGTCAGATGGGTCTGCGGTTGCAGCATGTAAACCTCTATAGGCAGGATTCCATGGGTAATCAAATCCTGACTCAATGTGTCTGCTACCATGGCCAATTGGTGACACGATTCACATGGTTTGCTCTCACTGTAATAGTCGCCGTTGAAGATATCAGTGATCAACAATGCTGCCCCTTTATGTTCACTGTCCCACTGCTTGGAGCTAGCACTAACTAGCCAATTGACAGAGGTGTTCACCAGTGCAGTAAGCTGAGTACTGTCCTGGTACAGAGGTATTCGGTCACGAGCATCAAAGATTTCGCCCAGGGTTTTGCTCACTTCTTCAGCGCTGGTGCACCAGTTTGGTGGCTGAGCGTCATCAGCCAGAAATGGTGAAAGAATACCGATTTTGGTTCCGGAGGAGAAAGCACACTTCTGGGCACCCTGTGATATGGCATATTTGAGGGCTGTTAGGTTGCTGGCCGGTACTCTATCGCTCAGTGCAAGCACGTACACAATGTCTAAGGGGGCGTCTCGGTTGGATACTGAAATGTAGCATATGCGCAGTACATAATCATATCCATTTTGAAATATCCATCGCACATATGTACAGTATATGGTTGCGGGAATACCGTGGGAAACATATATCTTCTATGTAGATGTTTTTAAACACAAATGCGTATGTTTGTTTTTGGGGAACATTAACGAGTTTACGTTTCTCAATATGTTTCCATCTCAAATGTTATGTTTCTGTCTGCTTCTGATTCTGAGACAATATGTTTTGGAAACATGTACAAATGTATTTTTTTCTAGGAATTGATTAGTGATGACTTTTGGTTACATCATGATGCTAACAGTTTTCAAAATCTGACCACCACATAAACTTATCGAGTCAAAATATGTGCTGTGTAAACTGAATTCAGAATTTCAACCCCACAAAAACACATACAGAATCGCTCACTATCCTGAAACTTTAGAAAATTCGGGCCGTTTTTGCCAAACATTAATTTATCTGAGGCGTATCGGATCGGTTCGGTCGGTAAAACAAAACTTACAAGAGCATTGGGCAAATCCAGCCTTAGAAACAGAAAACACTGCGCAGCATGCTAGAGCCAGTAGAAGCAAACACGGCACAGAATCCATAGCATAGCGTCACTGTTGATGTAAGGTTGGTACTAAGCTGATAAACGAAACGCTATCAGAACTATGCGTAATTCCAAACACAAACAAAAAGCATACCTAGCCAATATTTTGAGATTTACTAGTTTATCTCTGTCAATTTATATAACAATTAATTATGATATCCATACTTGTGTAGGCGCATTTAACTGGTCACCCGCTTGGGTTGCAAAGCTAAGGGGAATTTAGCTAAAATTTGGATGGGGCGTAGCGACAGAGTATTAGACAATGGCTAAATCTTTAATCAGTAAAAGTTATAAATTCCGGGCTCAAGCTCAGCTTTAAGAGCCGGTTTATATAAGGGTTGACTCTTCCCGGACAAATCTCAACTTTTTGTCTCCGATTTGGCTGAAATTTCATATTTTGGTTTAATTTGACCTAAAAAGACATTTTATCACCTTCCCGGCCATTTTTGAGAGGGTCACTTTTTCGACCCTCTCACAGATTTTTAGTCATAACTCGGGACCAAATGATCGTAGGAACTTGCGAATTGCAGATTTAGAATCAGAAAAGTATTCTCTTTCAAATGATACCCTAATCGACTGCATTGCAGAGAAAAATTTTTTTTCGAACCCCTTCCGGGACCGATTTGACCCCCCCACCGTCAATAGTCCGACTATTTTATTTCATGGAAATGTAGCGCTATGTTTTTTCTTTCGATTAAAGAAAAAAAATCGAAAAAAAAGTAACCCCTAATCGAGTTTTTGGGCCTTGAAAGTTGAAAATCAAAAAAAATTCCTTATAATGGATTGCACACTGTAAACAACACAACTTGGTCAGTTTTAAATCGAATTCGGAGATCTTTGGCACACGTATTGTACTGTTCGTCTTGCACATAGCGCACAAACCTGGTACTGGTTGCCGCTGTTTAACACGAGTTTTATGCTTATTTTGTTTATTATTTTCAGTTTCGCAAACAATTTCTCGGTTTCATTTGATGTTTCCCATGATGGGCGTCCGAATTGTCTTTTTGAAAGGAATTAGAGCTGGAAATCGGGCGGGCCCAACCCAAGCAATGCCAAAGCGACAATGCCATGCAAGATTTGGGTAGGTGTGCACGTGAACAGACTAAAATAAACATTATTGATCCTGGCCGCTGTGGGATGGCGGCTGTAAAACTCGTCATCTCGACTCAACTATTGACGTACTACGTACATACAGTATGCAAACTATAGTCTGTTAAAAAAATAAGCGACCTGGCGGTTTTTTGCGAATAACTTTTTTGGGAGGCCTACGGACGACTTGAGCCTCAGAACCAAAGTTGTAGACAAGGTCGAGCTCTGGCCTGGGGCAAATCCTAATCTGCGCTCCGTTTGCTCTGAACACTAATTTGTGCAATGTGAAAAAATGAGCGATTGCGATGAAATGTGATGAGTGCAGAATTCGATTCTTGAGTCCTTGGCGACTCCAATGATGCTTTTATGATGTGTCTGGGCCAAACCGATCTGGAGATATGGCCAGTCAAATTATGCAAAAATCGCGACAAAAGGCGTTTTTGAAAATTTCACAAAATAAGGGGGAAACATAGGCAGACCGACGGATTTGGCTGAAACTTCCTGAATGGGGTATTCTTGACCGCCGGAATCGAATCTGACACTTCCCGACCCTGAAAACCTTATCCTGATACCGTAATTCGGCTTCCAACAAGCGGTGGTACAGCTTCAAGAAAAATTTTTTTGTACTGTAACACAAATTTTCAAAATTTGCATGTCAGAAGTGGCAGTGTTGTAATGGTAGAGTTCGCAAACGCCTAAAAAGTGATTGCGGATGCTTATAATGGTATTGGACCATACATGGGCCAGGGGTAAGGGGGTTTACCCCCTCGCCGGCCCATACCCCCTCGGCCGGCCATACCCCCATCGCCCACCCCCCTCCCTGAGGAAAAAATTATGTTTCCCCTTATTTTGTGCAATTTTCAAAAAAACGCCATTTTTTGCGATTTTTGCATAATTTGACCGGCCATATCTCCAGATCGGTTTGGCCTAGACACATCATGAAAGCATCATTGGAGTCGCCAAGGACTCTAGAATCGAACTCTGCAGTCATCTAATTTTCATCACAATTAGGAAAAAGCTCATTTTTTGACATTGCGCAAATTAGTGTTCTGAGCAAACGTAGCGCAGATTAGGATTTACCCCAGGCCGGAGCTCGACCTTGTCTACAACTTTGGTTATGAGGCTCAAGTTGCCTGGATGGCACCCAAAAGTTATTTGCAAAAAACCGCCAGGTCGCTTATTTTTTGAACAGACTATAGTTTGCATACTGTATGTACATACGTCAATAGTTGAGTTGAGATGACGTGTCTTACAGCCGCCATCCCACAGCGGCCAGGATCAATAATGTATATTTTAGTCTGTTCACGTGCACACCTACGCAAATCTTGCATGGCATTGCTTAAGGAGAAAACAAATAACAAGAGAGTAACAGAGTCTAAGCAGTCTCTGTAAATATTCGTTATAGTGCACGATGCTAATTGATGCTTACTTCTTGTAAGTACCAAGTAAGCAGAATGTTTATTCAATGCAAAAGTTTCCAACTATCCTTCGCTTAGGCATTGCTTGGGTTGGGCTAGCCCGATTGCCAGCTCTAATTCCTTTCAAAAAGACAATTCGGACGCCCATCATGGGAAACATCAAATGAAACCGAGAATTTGTTTGCGAAACTGAAAATAATAAGCATAACACTCGTGTTAAACAGCGGCAACCAGGACCAGGTTTGTGCGCTATGTGCAAGACGAACAGTACAATACGTGTGCCAAAGATCTCCGAATTCGATTCAAAACTGACCAAGTTGTGTTGTTTACAGTGTGCAATCCATTATAAGGAATTTTTTTGATTTTCAACTTTCAAGGCCCAAAAACTCGATTAGGGGTTACTTTTTTTTTCGATTTTTTTTCTTTAATCGAAAGAAAAAACATAGCGCTACATTTCCATGAAATAAAATAGTCGGACTATTGACGGTGAGGGGGCCAAATCGCTCCCGGAAGGGGTTTGAAAAATTTTTTTTCTCTGCAGTGCAGTCGAGTAGGATATCGGTTGAAAGAGAATAATTTTCTGATTCTAAATATGCAATTCGCAAGTTCCTACGATGATTTCGTCCCGAGTTATGGCTCAAAATCAGTGAGAGGGTCGAAAAAGTGACCCTCTCAAAATGGCCGGGAAGGTGATAAAATGTCTTTTTAGGTCAAATTAAACCAAAATAGAAAATTTCAGCCAAATCGGAGACAAAAAGTTGAGATTTGTCCGGAGGTTAAGGAGCAAAAGTCGATTCATAGAGAAACCGGCTCTTAAACCGCTGTCTTTTAGCAATTCTTGTGCCAGTAAATTGTAAAAAATTGTAACATTTGGCCCAAAACCTGCATTCCTTTCAAGATGCAGTATAGTACAGTTTATTCTCTTTGACTGTCTACACACTGCAAGCACAGTTCACGGCAGAGAAATATAAATCATCTAAAACTGGTCGGGTAACAATCGGAGCCACATGGAAAATTGATTCCAGTGGTCCCGATCTGGGGTATGGCTATTGCAAATCAAACTCCCTCGTTCCCTTACGTCTGTGATAACAATAGGTTGTCTATCTATCTCCTCGTTGTTGTAACTTTTTTGTTCTTTCAGACTAGGAGTAGCCAACTGCTATAGAGCAGGAAAAGACAGAAGGTCCGGCAGCCTCCTTAACAACAACCCTCCCCTTTTGCTGTCGGTGGGTGCAAGACAGCTAAGGTTTGGTCCCCATTTATCTACTTGCCATTGCTGACTTTCGACGGCCTGGGTTGGGCTTTGTGTCCACTACTTCCCATCGCCTCGATAGGTTTCGAACCCACAACCACACCGCTTTCACGGGTGGCGGGGGCGCCGTGACACACGGGATAGTGTAAACTACCCATGGCCAAGACGCTCATGGGAGAAGGGTGGAATATACGCCAAAAAAGGTTTAAAGGTTTATTACAACGCATATGAACACCGGACCGGACAGACCAGTAAACAACCCATAAAGGGCCACATGCGAGGCAATCACCGGGGACGGACCCCTACTATGTGTCTAACGTTGGGTGCATGGCAGACAGAGTTGCTACCAGTACACCACAGACGCAGACAAGGCTTGATTAGGTGTTCCAGCAGCAGTAGCGGTACTAAGCGCATTGACCTGTTTTAGGTTTTGGCACTTGGTATGTCTTTGAATTGAAACTGAAGATGAGTGAGACGTACATTGTACATACGGTTTACTGCATACATGTAACAGGTCATCCGCCGATGGGGTGAGGGGGGTTGGGGGGTCTGGCGCCGGCCGGGGGGGGGGGGTCTGAGCCAAAATTTTGGGGGAGGGGGTGGGCACTAAAAAACGCTAAAAAATCGAGAAAAATCGCAATTTTTGGCCTAAAAATCGCCAAAAATCGCTAATTTGGGCTGAAATACAGCTAAAAAGTGCTGTTTTGCAGGCGATTTTGGCAATTTTTGTGTGTGAAAGTGTAAAAAGTTGCAAAAATTTGCTCGAAAATTTACTTGCCAGAAAAATCGGAGGGGTGGGGGGGTGGGTGAAATCGTCTCGGGGGGGGGGGGGTCCCCATCCGGGGGGGTCTGGCCTAAGTCGGGTGGGGGCAGACCCCCCAGACCCCCCTGTTACATGTATGGTTTACTGTAGTATTTTCTATTCGCCATTGTCACCAGTGTCATATTTGCGACCTTGTACAACGTTGTACCTATCAGCAGAATCTTTATGGCAAGTTCAAAGACTTTTGATGTTTCATTTACAGTATTTATTTGAGCCCGGATTAGCGTTTTATTATTACTCCGATTTCAAGCGATTTTTAGTACTTTAACTAAACCCTCCGCCCCAGACGGAAATTGTGGCTCAGCAATACCTCGAAACCTCTCCCAATCAAAAGATGGCCTTTTTATGCATGTCTACATTTGTTAGTCTTTTTTTAAACGCCCTGCATAGTGCAGAACGTAGACGATTGGCATTTAACTTTCATGCTACAGCAGTCAATAATTCACCGCGGCCATCTCTCTATGTGACCACCACAGACAAAATATGCAAGTGCATTGTTCACCTCTAATTCAACTGCCCTAATGCACTCATCTCCTCTCCGAAGCTTGCTACTGCTCAGTTTAGCTGCATTTATGCTGTTTGTAGTAACTGGCAGACCGGTGCAGGTTGTTTTCTCCATTTCTGGTAGCGACGAATTCGGGGGACACGCCACCAAATGGTTTCATCAACACATCAGGAATGCTATTTTCAGCATCGTTGAGTAAGTTTCTCATTATGCAATTAAGAGTCGTTCTCTGGTCAGATCGCGTTTTGGTCCTTTGCCCTATTCAGACCCAAAATTGAAACTTTGAGCTAGAGAGCTGTAAGTTGGTACACTAATAGATACTTATGAGTTATCTTTCAGCTGCAAAGGATTAATGCATCTGACGCTCCTGTCCTGAGATATAGTCTTCCGAAAATCGGTCTGCTTAACTATGGGACCAAAATTTCAAACTCGAATTTCTCGCTTCACACTCGGAATTCGGACCTAAAAATTGGGGGTTTTAGAGTACTTTTGGACTGCTTTAAGAAATTTTTGTCAAATTTTCGTTTTCAAAAAAAGAAATTTTTTTTCGCCCCTTTTGCGCCCCCCTAGCTCGTCTGGAACCCCCCAACCCAGTTTTTTTTTATTTCAGAAAAATGTTGCGCTATCAATTACCTACCGTTTGGTGTGAAGCATTGTTTGCTCAGACCCGAAAAACGTGAGAAAATTGAGGTCAAACATGTCCCGGTCGCAAAATTTTCGCACTTTTCTCAGGTCAAATATTTCCAAGTCCGGTTTTCCACCTACTAGTACGAATTCGGACTTAAAAATTGGGGGTTTTAGAGTACTTTTAGACTGCTTTAAGAAATTTTTGTCAAATTTACGTTTTCAGAAAAAAAATTTTTTTTCGTCCCCTTTGCGCCCCACTAGCTCGGAGGGAACCCCCCCCAACCCAGTTTTTTTTATTTTAGAAAAATGTTGCGCTATCAATTACCTACCGTTTGGTGTGAAGCATTGTTTGCTCAGACCCGAAAAACGTGAGAAAATTGAGGTCAAACATGTCCCGGTCGCAAAATTTTCGCACTTTTCTCAGGTCAAATATTTCCAAGTCCGGTTTTCCACCTACTAGTGCGAATTCGGACTTAAAAATTGGGGGTTTTAGAGTACTTTTAGTCTGCTTTATGAAAGATTTGTCAAATTTTCGTTTTCAGAAAAAAATATTTTTTCGCCCCTTTGCGCCCCACTAGCTCGTCTGGAACCCCCAACCCAGTTTTTTTTATTTCAGAAAAATGTTGCGCTATCAATTACCTACCGTTTGGTGTGAAGCATTGTTTGCTCAGACTCGAAAAACGTGAGAATATTGAGGTCAAACATGTCCCGGTCGCAAAATTTTCGCACTTTTCTCAGGTCAAATATTTCCAAGTCCGGTTTTCCACCTACTAGTACGAATTCGGACTTAAAATTGAAGTTTTAGAGTAAGCTTTTAGACTGCTTTAAGAAATTTTTGCCAAATTTTCGTTTTCAGAAAAATTTTTTTTTTCCCCTTTGCGCCCCACTAGCTCGTCCGGAACCGCCAAAACTGGGTTGGGGGGTTCCAGACGAGCTAGGGGGCGCAAAGGGGGCGAAAAAATTTTTTTTTCTGAAAACGTAAATTTGAGAAAAGTTTCTTAAAGCAGTCTAAAAGTACTCTAAAACCCCCAATTTTTAAGTCCGAATTCGTACTAGTAGGTGGAAAACCGGACTTGGAAATATTTGACCTGAGAAAAGTGCGAAAATTTTGCGACCGGGACATGTTTGACCTCAATTTTCTCACGTTTTTCGGGTCTGAGCAAACAATGCTTCACACCAAACGGTAGGTAATTGATAGCACAACATTTTTCTGAAATAAAAAAAAACTGCGTAGGGGGGGGTTCCAGACGAGCTAGGGGGCGCAAAAGGGGCGAAAAAAAATTTTTTTTTTCTGAAAACGTAAATTTGAGAAAAGTTTCTTAAAGCAGTCCAAAAGTACTCTAAAACCCCCAATTTTTAAGTCCGAATTCGTACTAGTAGGTGGAAAACCGGACTTGGAAATATTTGACCTGAGAAAAGTGCGAAAATTTTGCGACCGGGACATGTTTGACCTCAATTTTCTCACGTTTTTCGGGTCTGAGCAAACAATGCTTCACACCAAACGGTAGGAAATTGATAGCGAAACATTTTTCTGAAATAAAAAAAAACTGGGTTGGGGGGGTACCAGACGATCTAGGGTGGATCAAAAGGGGCGAAAAAAAATTTCTTTTTTTGAAAACGAAAATTTGACAAAAATTTCTTAAAGCAGTCTAAAAGTACTCTAAAACCCCCAATTTTTAGGTCCGAATTCGGAGTATGAAGCGAGAAATTCGAGTTTGAAATTTTGGTCCCATAGTTAAGCAGACCGATTTTCGGAAGGCTATATCTCAGGACAGGAGCGTCAGATCCACTAATCCTTTGCAGCTGAAAGATAACTCATAAGTATGTATTAGTGTGCCAACTTACAGCTCTCTAGCTCAAACTTTCAATTTTGGGGTCTGAATACTGAAACTCGATCGGTTCAGAGAACGACTCTTAATTGTTTTGTGAATGTCTCTTACTGAGGGGTTCAATATCTGAAGACAGTGCATGGGAGAGATCCGGGATCAAAAACAGTTAAGAATCGCGTTTTATAGGCAGGGTGCCGCCCAGTTCGGTGTGGCCGTTTGGGTGTGGGCCGTTTGGGTGCGGCCGGTTCGGTGTGGGCCGGTTTGGTGTGTCCCGTTTCGGTGCAAGGCCGTTTCGGTGTGGGTCGATTCGGTGTGGGTCGATTCGGTGTGCGCCAGTTCGGTGCAGGTCGCTTTGGTTTGAGCGTTTAGTGTTGGCTTTGTGTTGCTCTGCCACCTACCACTAAGACGACCCCTGCTGCATTTGCTTTGTATTTTCTTTTACTCCAACAAAGCTGTATTCTTTAGATCCTAAAGGCAAGGAGAGAGGAGTTCTCTGTACTGAAAATTTACTCTTCTTACTCAGAACTCAGTATTCAAATACACACGCTTTTTATTCCGTTAGAACCACGAATACACTAATTTTAGAATGTTGATCGATGAACTTATAATGATGTGCTACCTAGAGGGTTATGCGTACGGACTTTCCGTTAATTACTGTAGAGGCAGTAGGGGTGACTAGTACCTGCTGCGTCAGTTTTAAAAGTGGGAGGCTTGAAACTGCAGTCGCGATTACCGGCGGCCGTACTAAGCTGGTCAGTGTGATCCGACACAGACGGTTGCTCAGGATATTGATAGGAATGCTGATCAGTTTCACCGACCGATCAGCTCGTCAACTGGTTGACTCAATAAATGCACGACCAGTTTGTTAGCCATCCTAGATTGCGAGAAACAGTCATAGCTTTTCTAAGTCTTATGACCTAAACAATCAGGAAATCTAATGTAACCAGAAAACTTTTCAGCGGTTGAGTGTAGCTTTACATCACTACCTATGTATACTTGCACAAATTTGTGTCAAACAGCACTACAAAAATAAATAGTCTGCTTGCGTGTTGCGCTGCGGCATGTATATATGTTAGATTAGCGTCCAGTCTAAAATTAAAATAAAATTCACCAAAAAGTCTGGTAGGTTCCGTCAACAGGCGTTAAGTACAGCACCTGACTAAATCAATTTGCTTTTCCAAACAAACAATTGCTTAACTGATGCCTTCCGGCAAAAGCCATGCTGTCTCAGATCTATTGTGTGAGTGATTGACACCTCTCATTAGCCTCTTAATTGGAACTGAACAGGTCACACTCAAAGCACCACACGGACCTGCCGGAACTATGTCGCACCCAACCGGCCCACACCGAACCGACCCACACCGAACCGACCCACACCGAACTGGCCCTCCACCGAAACTGGACACGCACCCAACCGGCCCACACCGAAACGGCCGCACCCAAACGACCCACACCCAAACGGCCACACCGAACTGTACCCTACCCTATAGGCAAAATGCAAGCGGGTTCTTCCTTAAATGCACCAATGTGGGTTCATTTAGTTTTGGCACTTATCACAAGTTCAATTCGAATCTAAATAAATTCGCAAGAGCGGCTATTTGGAAATGGCAACTGCTGAGTGCTGTCTGCCTGTGACCACTGTTGTTTGTGTATACACATACACATTTAACATACACAAAAATACACATTGTTTTTTCAATGTGTATACACATGCACAAGATACACATTACCATACACAAACACTACTCGAAATGTGTATTTTTGTGTATGTGTATTTGATCAGCAAAAGTCGATAAAATTTCGAACAGAATCATAAAATTTCGATGTTTTTTTCTGCAGTAATAACCTCATAAGGGTACCCCCTCATAAAGCCTCAAAATGGCCTAACTCGATTTGAAAGCTATCCAAGGTTTCAAGCAGCAGACATTCAGAGATTTGATTTTTCTAACATTTCTGACTGAAAATCTACTAAAAATTTGCATTTTCAGTACAATACACATACACAAATATACACAAAAATACACATTGTTTTGTTGAATGTGTAAACACAAATTACCATACACACTTGAAGGTAAATGTGTATACACATACACATACACAAACGGAAAACCAAATACCAAACAACAGTACCTGTGACTTGAATTTTTAGGACTTTTTTTCAGAAAAAAACTGATAATTTATCGTGTTTGTTTGCTGATATTCATGCTTCTAGCCCCGAGCTTTTTAGCTTTAACGTATTTTTTACCATATTTTATCGCTTTCAGGACTAAATGTTTTGTCGGAATAACCGCCCATGAGCGCTTACTTGGAAAGCCGTTCTATTTGGGTACACTTATACGGAAAGACCCGGTAGTTTCAGAAATTGTAAGAAAAATTCAAAAAAATTGCTTCTCACTATAATCGAGGGGGGTAGAAAAATGTACCAACGTATTAGATTTTGGCGCTTGAATTAGAGATATATCTTTTTGAAGTCAATTCACTTTGGAAGCACCGACTGATGAAATATGGTTCGGATCGATTTGGGGTAAAGCAATGAGCAATAATAGCTGGACTGTGATTACTCCACTGGTCAGTGACAAGGTACTATTCAAAGAATCGCTTGATCGGTTCCTCACCCGGTCGCCCAAAGGTCGAATGAGCATGTTGGCCGGGGTCGGTGGATCGCTTCAATTCGCCCAACAGCATTTGTTCTCCAAATCCAACAAAACTCATCAGATTTTGGTCCAGCTACTGCACAACAGTCTGATTGCCTCTGAGTTGAAGCAGTTCTTCAAGCAACGGTGTCACAGAGTAATGCTTTTGAACGATAAACAATTAATTAATCAGTTAAACTGGCTCGATTGTGCAGGTGACAGTCTTTCTGATAGTCTACCCGTGGCCTTACGAGGACTGCGGAGGAAATCGCACTGTCAAGCTAATTCAGACACTGAATCAGTTCCTCAATTGGACCACCTACCTGAAGAATAAGATGGCCATCTGTGGAATGGACCAAACCACATTGAAAGGATCGGCGGCCGTTATTCGCAAAGCTGAGCATATTGCAGCTCGTAATACGGTTTTTCTATTCATAGACTGACTTTGTATTGTATCTACTTTGTAATATTGATATGAAACAGAAGGGTTGGTTTTTCTGCCAGCTAGAGGTCCTACTGGGTTTGGCCCAGGGAGGAGTTCTGAAATTGCAATGATCACCTAAACGCCAGTGTTTCGTAAAACAGGTAGTACTTGTATGTCGAAAATACACCAGCGAAAAGGCTAAATTCGATCACCAAGAAGCGTTTAAGCTGATTCCATGACCACTTAAGTAAGTAAGTAAGAAATTTTATTCAAAAGTAAACAAAACAAAATACCCAAGACTGAGACCGAACAGATAGGGGTGGGGATAGGGTGCTAAACGACCACTAGACAAAAGCTAAACACCCTAGCCCGGTTCAGTTTGTTATGCAGTTGGTAGGTACCACCAAATTTCAGGTAAGTCCAGGTTCAGGTATCTCTAAAATCCAATTTCAGGTTCAGGTTCAGGTACATTTTTCAAAAGTACCCAGGTGTCAGGTTCAGGTTCAGGTACTTTCAAATAAAGACCCAAATTTTCGGCTATGAACTAAATCAATAGCGCTCCTGTTCCTTTTCTTACGAAAACGATCCATGTTCAAAGCAATCGAAATTTACAAACTAACAATTCGACAAAAACGAGAAAAAGGCAACACAATTTTGGGCCCGTCCATAAACGACGTCGTTCCAAAATCCCGATTTTTCGGACCCCCCCCCTCCCTCCAAAATCGCCTTGCGTCGTTTCTGGGGACCCCCTCACCCTAAGGCGACATCGTTTTCGGGTTACCAACCCCCCCCCCGGATAAAAGTGCAGTACATGCAGTACTGTCATTTTTTCTTGTTGCCATACTGTACAATGAATTGAATAGATCCCTTCAACCACTCTGGGAAGCTTTTCTGTATGTATGTAGAAATCTTTGACAGACTTGAGAAACGAAAACGAGTGAATGGTGATCGTTTGAGTAAATGTCGAGAAAATGGCCGAAAAGGGGCTACCGACCCAACTTTGGGGGGTACAGCTCCGGTTCTAGGGGGTCGCTGGTGTTCGAACATGCACTGTTGTTGGTGTTCGTTTGACATCTTTTTTAGCATATTTGGATACCAGCCGGATCCGCGAAAAAAAGTTGCCTAAACACCTTCCCTTATAGCTAAGTTGACTTTCTCGCAAAATGCATGTTAAGCTTCACGGTAAAAAGAAATTCGTAAGTTTATAAAAAAAAATTTGCAATCTCTGGTTCCAAATTTTTCCTGTTTTGAACAGTTTACAAATTTAACCAGTAAAGTTACAAAACAACATGTTACAAAATACAATACAACAAAAATTGTATCTTTACAAATAAATTCGTAAGTTTATAAGAGAATTTTTGCAATCTCTGGTTCCAAATTTTTCCTGTTTTGAACAGTTTACAAATTTAGCCAGTAAAGTTACAGGACGACATGCTACAAAATGCAGTACAACAAAAAATTGCACGTTTACAAAATTCTTAACAATGCTAAAATAATTTGTCTTGACAAAACACGCACACAGAACATGAAGTACAGAAACACAAAGCACAAAACAGAGCACAAAATAGTGATGTAAAATTATCGAATTTGAATTTCAATTCAATTACAATTAAATTATGGGCTCCATTTTTAATTTCAATTAAATTAAATTAAATTAATTGAAATAGTTTTCCATTATTTTCAATTACAACTATATTTTCAATTAAATTATGGAACCTCAGAAAATCTCAATTATGCAATTTTTTTCAATTATTTTTTCAATTTTTTGAAAATTGTTGTATTTTTGCTGTTAAAAGACAGTGACAGTGACCCAGGACTCAGAAAAATGTCCAAGTAAAAGCTTGGAGACACCTGGTTGGCCTGTTGACCAACCAGGCGAGAAAATTATAAAAAGTTGCCTTTTAAAAACGCATAAAATGGCATTCTGGGGATTTTCAGATATTTCGTTATTATACATCAGTACATAATAAGGTTTGAGCAACATCACTTTCCTAGGTACCTTCGCCAAAAAGCGGTGTAAACCTACTGTGGGAAACATATATGTTTTATGTATATGTTTTAAAACATAAATATGTTTGTTTTTGGGAAAACATATATGTTTATGTTTCTCAATATGTTTGCATGTCAAATATGTTTTGTATTTATATGTTTTGAGGCCAATATGTTTCTGGAAACATATACATATTTTTGCTATAGGAATTCATGATTTCAAGACTTTTGGTTGCTGTTTGACTGTATACTTTTCCAAAATCTGACTTTCACTTAAACTTATTGAATCTGAGTATGCTATCTAACTTGTTGCAAACCGTTTTAAACAGGAAATTCAGAATCTCAAGTTTGAATTATCGAAAATTAAGACAAAATATAAGTGAATAAGCGACTTTTACAGAAATATGTTTTATGTTTAAAAATATGTGCATATTCAATTTTCAGAAACATATAACTATATGTGTTATTTATATGTTTGATTGGCGAAAAACATATATGTATAGTTATATTTATATGTTTTAAAAATTTCGATATTTTCCCACTGTATGTAAACCTACCATACACCAAAAATCACTGTTTTGACTTTTATGAACTATAAAATAGAAAGCAGAGCATAAAATATTGCAAAACAAAGTGAGGTCAGTATAAAGAGGTGACAAACCTAAATAATGAGTTTTTGTATGAGAAGTCATTAGCGCCTCTAATACTTACGCATTTCCTTACATTCACCACAGGAAATAATTGAAAATATAATTGAAATTCCAGGCGAATTTCAATTAAATTACAATTAAATTATGGCCCAACTTTTGAATTTCAATTAAATTAAATTAATTGAATTGAAATTAAAAACGGGCCAATTATGCGATTTTCAATTACAATTAAATTAATTTTTTACATCACTAGCACAAAACTCAGAAAAGCTACAAATTCCTAAAATGCTGGCCCGTACATCGCGCACATCCTTGCGTTCCTTTATTGTGTCCCACTTCTCCACTGGTACTAGGAAGAAAACTCTGCAATAATCCTGTTTGTTTATGTCTGTTTGGAATACCGCTTACCAGGGTTGTATATTTTTCCGAAAAAAACCTCGGCCTGTTTTTTTCCAGTTTTTTTCCGGTTTTTTTCCGGTTTTTTTCCTAAATCGCGGAAAAAAACTCCAGCCCAAGTTCTGAGTATCCTAGGCTGGTTTTATGATTCTAACGCTTTCTAGCGCCTTCCTCAGTCTTGTTAGACCAGAAATACACGTGTTACATTGATATAAATCACGAAACAGGCATGAAACAGTGCCTGACAGGTTCCATAAATAACGCTTTATGCAAATTTTCTTACAGCAGTTTGCATTTTTGTTTCTTCATGCCAAATTTGGTCTTTTTTGTTGTTTTTCTAACAGTTTTGAGTCAGTATGGCCTATTATACATAGCAAAAGTCCATTTTTTAAACGAAAAATGACGTAAATTAGCTATTTTTAGCTTGAGTTTTTTTCCGCGATTTATGTTTTTTTCCGACCCTTAGGAAAAAAACCGGTTTTTTTCCGAAAAAAAAACAGTTTTTTTCCGGTGTTTTTTTCCCACCTCACATCCCTGCCGCTTACTTTTTAGATGAAGAGTTTACTGCCTGCTGACTGTTAGAAAATAGTTGAAATGTCCTTTTGGTTGGCCCTGTAACGCTTCGAAACAGAACCAGTCAGTGCCACACCGGTCTCAGGCAACTGAGAGTCGCTGAGTGCATCTTCTCTGGTGTTTGCAGCCTGTTTAAAATACGATAATTTAACGACTGCAAGCTTTGACAGTAGGTAGGTAGGTAGCATACCTGACGAGATACGATGCACTGCTACGTACAGTATGTTCACACCAACTGAGCGTCGGCTTCCGAAGAGCTTTGATGGGCCCATTATGCTTGCCATCTTGCTAAGCCTGGTCTAAAATGTCATTTGTAAATTCCTACAGTTTACGTGATTTTGCTCAGAGACACGCTTTAAACAAAACGCTCTAATCAATAACAAACAACCACTGACCTTAGCCAACTTTTCAACTGCTTGTAGCAGGGAAGGTAGTTTGACTGCCGTCTTCTCCGTCAGTGAATTCATTGACGTTTTTTATTGTCTTACTGCGTAATACTCTAGCAGTGTCGGTCCAGTAAGTCCGTCTTCGTAAAAAGCCCTAAAAGTTTTTAATTATTACTAATTGTTATACATCAATCAGGCACTTAACGCCGTTTATGGTACTGGCGGCACCATACCTTCCACTTCATTCAAATTTCGTGCCATATACGGTACCGTCATTTGAGTTTGAATTTCCGGAAATTTGGGATTTGGGAAGGATTTGAAATTCGGGGGATTTGGAACAGCTCTTTTTGCCCATGAAATTCAGACTACACAATAGACAATAGTGGCAAGGCAACACTAACAAGCATACTAGAAAAGGAATAGAATAGAAAAGGCTAGGAAAGAAATACATACCTCATCTTCGCCAGCTTGATAGGTTGGTCGCCCTCTACGCAGCGTGCAGCCAGGCCAGTTCAAACGGGCTGTGTGTTGTTGTAGCGCCTGCATTAAGCATGCGCCATTCCATTGCTAGTCTTTGTGTTCGGCCACGTTCAGATTTTTCGGCACCGCCGATAACACCCGCCCGCCCTGCCAGTGCCGTAAACAATCTTCATTCAATTAGTGTACGCTTACGTCGCATGATTCAAAAGTATAAGTGATCAGAAACAGAAACACGCATGTGTAATAAATAAACACGCAGCATATTGAGCACAAATACTTACGGGTACAGCAGCATATAACATATACTACAATGTTACAAAATTATATGTAATAGCTTATATAACAAATCTCTTTGTAAACTTACAGCTTAATCTATGTATGGTTACAGGATTTTTCTTGAATGTCCAAGTTTACAGCAGAAAACTTGTAAGATTATCTATTATTTTCTTGTAAATGTTACAAAAATTTTCTTGTAACAGCCTTTACTGTAAGTTTTTACCAAGTTTACGTGATTTTCTAATGTAAACTTACAAAAACTTTTTACCGTGTTACCTTCAACAAACAAACTAAAGCTAGGCTTAGGCATAGCGGAAGACAAGTTTTCATAAAGGCAATTTCCAGCTGGGGCTTTTTCCTATAATCGCCTTCATTTTTAAGTTGCAGTACACGTAGGTGCAGTCGCTTCACGCACGCACACCTTTTTTAAGAAAAAAAAGAGCGTTAAGCAATATCTGATCTAACCGATTTCAAAAGTTGACAAGTGCTACTTGTACCGGGAAGTTTAAGACAAGAAAAACCTGAAAAGTAGGTACCGACCTAGTAGGTGTCAGGTAAGTACTTTTATTTTCAAGTAGGTTCAGGTTTAGGTTCAGGTTCACAATTTTCAGGTTAATACCCAGGTTTCAGGTTCAGGTTCAGGTATACCTACCAACTGTAGTTTGTTATACTGACTGAAACCGCTCCATTAAACTGTCTGAGGGGTGTAGGGCGTGAGGATTTGTCCTCTCCAAAAGGTTATAATACCGAGCTGATACACTACTTTACAGTCTATATACGTAGTATTTCATTCAGATGTTCAAAGTTGTTCGTACGTAACCATACATGTACTAGGGGGGTTTGGGGGGGTTACCCCCCTGCTGGAAAGGCCAAACCCCCCCTCACCCCCCCCGCGAGACAGGTTAAGGGACCCCTCCCCCGACCAAAAAATACAAGTCGTGGTAGTGGCTCCAGTATTAACAAACTGGGTCAGAAATCACTAATTTTTAGCCTAAAATTCACTTGAAAAGCCTTTGGAAACCGAATTTGGCGTTTCCACTGCTGATATCTCCTACCAACAAACCATACTGATATATCAGTATGCCATCATGTCATCATACTATTCATCATGAAATGGTCCACTACTATTCATCATTTTGAAGACTTTTGCAAGATTTTCTGATGAATCAATTATTTTATTGTTCATCAAATGCATTGGAATGGTCCAGCACTTCAACTTGACAAATAGGTCTTTTTACTACACGGCAATACTGAACAGTTCCTGATTAACTGTCACGGCGAGCCCAGTCAGTTCATGTGTCTGTGGCACGTTTCTTTTTCGGTTGAACTAAGGAAAATTGGCATAAAAGTTTGTTGAAGAATCATTATTTAATTGTTCCTCAATTTCTGTGATGAATAATTTCTTCAATTCATCATCTTTTGAAGAATTGTAATCGTAAAACGTGAATAACTATTCATCAAAAACAATTTATCAGGCAAAAACGAACCATTGATGAATCTTGCGGTTTGTTGGAAAGAGATAGTGAAGAAAAATCGGTGTTTTTGGAAGCTCTTTTTGTCATTTTTTGCTTGTTTTTAGCTTTAAAACGCTATTTGGCAGCTTAAAATAGCGATTTTTAGCGTTCTTTTTGAAAAAACGTGCTAAAAACGCATTTCTAGGCGTTTTGGAGCTTTTTGAAATTTGGGACCCCCCACCTGGGCGAAACCCCCCTCGACCCCCCACCTGAGGAAACCCCCCCCCTACCCCCCTCCCCCCCGGTCGGCCCGGAGCTGTTACATGTATGTACGTAACATAATCCAGATGGGAAGTACTGTTATTTTACTAGTGGATTTTCATTTTACTATTTACTAAATTTACCAGAAACGTCCTGTCAATTTAATTTTTATCTTTGTTTTACTACCAAGCAGCTTCGATTTTGCCAACTTTTGTTTTACTAATAATTTTAGTAATTTTACTGCAATTTTACTAGTCATAAAGTGGAATTTCGCATCAATGATGCCAAGATTTTGTGAATAATTGATGTTGGTTCAGATAGTCGCTAAATCTGATCATGATACAAAGTTCTCCAGCAGTTTAGAGGCAAGAAATGTGTGAAATTTGAGTAACAAAAGTCGACCCACACGTCTTTTGTTGCAGAATTGATCAAGATTTTGGCTGGAATTCATCAAAAACTAGCAAAATAGTAGTAAAATTTTCATTTTACATTGACAGTCTTTGGTAATTTAATTTTTATTTTTACTTTACTATTGGCTCATAATTTTACTTTTTGCTATCATTTTTACTACTAGTAAAATGCCTCTAGTATTACTAATTTTTGTTTACTATACTATAGTAAAATAACAGTAATCGGATTAGCAACGATTGGGTAGAGCGCTCTCAATTCAATAACATAGTATTTTGAAACATTACACGTTTATACCGGACTACGCAGTTGCATTTCGAAACATTCAGAGTTCTTTCTGACGCCTCCCTGGGTCAAATTCCTACCACCACTACTGTGGGCAGGTAATGAGAAAGTACCTAATATTCAGTATTTTGTCAAAGAAGTAAAAATCGGGATTTTAGCCGAAAAATCGCTGAAAACGCCATTTTAATTTTCTTGGTAATGGTTATGTAACAGAGGGTCGGGGGTTTGCCCCCATTTTTGTTAGGCCAGACCCCCGATCGGGGACCCACTCCGATTTTTCTGCATGGAAAGTACTTATTTCAGCAAAATTTAAAATTTTTTAGAATTTCGTGCATTAAAAATTTGCTAAAATCGCCTTTAAAACAGCATTTATTAGCTGTATTTGAGCCCCAGTTAGTGATGTTTGAGCGTTTGTTGTACCCAACCCCTCCCCTAGAATTTTGGCTGAGAACCATACATGTACTAGGGGGTTTGGTTTATTCATTGATTATTAATTAATTCGGTGGATGGTCAAGCTGAAAGGTACCCCAAACTACTAGAATGGCTTTCTTTCTAGCTTCCTTTTTCTTTGACGACGTTTTTACTAACAAAACGGGTTCAAAGTTAATTCCTACCTAGAAAGGTATAAAGACTAAAAATCCTAAAACGCCACTATGTAGACCGCATAAAATCCAAACGTGTTAATGATTGACAGAAATTAAACAAAATTTCTGTGTTTTAGTCTATTCAAATATTACACTAAAATTTACAAAGTTTTCTTCAAGTGACTGGTCATAGTGGGTACTGTATTACATTGAATTGACTTAGCAGCCAGCATAAATTAGGCTACAGTATACTTTCCTTGCTAAAATTTTATGTTTTTTTTGGATATAAAGACTTCAATAACTCCAAAAAATTACCGCAAACTTTCCCAATTAGTATTAGATTTAATGGAATTCTTTACACTAACAGAATTATTTACAAGGCCTGTGTTAATAACATGTTTTTAACAGCTACCCAACCCTGTTTGCAGGCGTGATGCACTTCTGCAAGTGGCGCCACAACCAGGCGGCAATCAACGACTTGTACTTCACCTCCGAAAACGCCAGTCAATACTTCAAACTGCCCTGCAGCAGCTACAAAGAACTCTCTCTAGTCGAGGCCCTCTGTCAAGACGAAGAAAACTCCCAATGTCTCGACCGTTGGTCACTGTGCAATCCCCTGTTCGTTCTGGGTCTCATAGGCTCAATCGTTTTCACTGTAACCATTTTCATCTCCATAGCTACACTGCTACACGGATGCGTACGGAAAATCCGTCAAACTTTAGCTATTAGAGCGGTGGTTAAACAACAGCAAGAGTGGTTCCTGAAATACGCGAAAGAAACGTTCGAACTAAGTGACGAGAAAATGGTGGCCGCCGAAATTCAGGCAGTCTTCACCAATAGAACCGATCTGAGTCGACGAAGACGAACGGCCTTCAGTGTGCCGGTGGTTAACAGTCCTGTTAGCTATAGTCGGAAAGCCGTCAGAAGGAGACAATCGGCCAGAACCAGTCGGGTCCCTTCGCTTTCCACTAAGCTTCGAGTGCACAGAAGAACAAGGTCCGCTCACACTATTTTAAACAGGAACAGCCTCGCAAGAATGCCGAGCACAAGTTCGAAGAACTCTCTCTCTAGTTGACTGTTAAACAGTCAGCGAAATAACAACACATATGGTACCAGACCAGTACACACACGTATATGGAAACGGTAGCATGCATGTATATGGGACCGGTTCAACGTCAAGTGGTACCATATACGCTATCCGTTCGATCGAGGCCTCAGGTGGTACCGTATATGGCACCCTTTCGATCGAGACCTCAGGTGATACCATATATGGTACCAGTACCATATAAGGAAGTGGTACCATATATAATACCACTTGAAGGTGTACCGGTACCATATATGGTACAGTTTCCATATATGTGTATTACCATATATGTTGTTATTTCCCTGACTGTTATAGGAAGTATCCATGTAACAGGTCATCCACCTTCAGGGGAGGGAGTTAGGGTCTCAGCCAAGCCAAAGTTTCTGGGGAGGGGATCAGTTAGTAGTACCTAGTATACTAATATTAAAAAAAAGCTGGGCTCTGCCGCCACCCCACCTAGGTCAGACCCCCGATTGGTGACCCCTTCCTCCCGTTTTGCTGGCAAATACATTACTTTCAGCAACTTTTTAGAATTTCTTAGAGTTACAGGTACTAAATTGATAAAACTGTATTTTCGCTGTATTTGAGCACAAGAAATCTTCTTTGGCGATTTTCGGCCAAAAATTGCGATTTTTGAGCGTTCTTTAGTTTGAGCGAAAATTGCAACCCCTCAGATTTTGGCCCAGCACCGGTAGAAACAAACGATTTTTCCGTTCAGGTCACCTGAACGGAAAATTTTGCACAACCATTGCGAGGCAACAAGCTGACATTTTTTCCTGCAAATTTGTCAGCCACCACAATTTCTAGAAAACAAACTTCAGGCCAATTTACAGAACAAGCGGCCAAGAATTGAGCTCACAGCAGCCTTTCAGATTTTTCCATTCAGGTGAGCTGAACGGAAAAATTGTTTGTTTCTACCGATGCGGATCCCCACCCAACACCCTCCCCTCATCGGCGCATCAGCTGTTACAAGCATTGCCAATGTTACAGGTACAACTGTAAGTTAGGATAAAGAAAGATAGCAATTTTGGTAGGCATAGGCGTCGACGAAGTAACGTTCGATTTGTTTTTTGCCGAATAAAAGTTTTCTTTTGAGTCATCTCGGACGTTTTCCTTCTATCACTGCCAGCCACTCTAGCCATATGCTGTTGGGCGCCAGGTACTAAGAGAGTGCCTGGCGCGTTCACGTCATGGTGATATCGGCTTCCAACGTCCGCTTGGTGCCACCCTGGTGTGAGAAAGGCACCCAAGCCTAGTTGGTTTCCATTGACAACTCCTGACGTCATTGATCTTCTCCTCCAACGTGGCACGCTTTGGAGCGTCTCCTTCCAGTCATAAAAGTTTCCCTCTTTTTAAATACAGAAGCAGGCACAGCTTAACCAAAGCTTCAAAATTCCTCAAAAAAAGTCTTGGTGTCTATCTTCGCACTAGATAGTAGAGTGCGAACTGGTATTGGGTATTGGGTATTGGGTATTGGGTGTATTGGGGTGTTTTCCAGGTATTGGGTATTGGGTATTGGGTATTGGGGTTTTTACCCCCCAATACCCAATACTAAATTGGACAATTAAAAATAGAGTAAAATCGATGTTGACCTGAAAAATTGATCTGAAAAATATCGAAAAAGTTGATCGATGATTCGGTTTAGTAAGCTGTTTTCGCGTTAAGGAGCCATCCATAAATGACGTCGTTCAAATTTTTCGGAGCCCCAACCCCCCAAAATCGCCTTGTATCGTTTCTTGTGGATCCCCTCCCCTAAGGCATCGTCGTTTTCGGTTTACCCCCTCCCGATAAAAGTACAGTACATACAGAACTGTCATGTTTTCTTGTTAGCATACTGCGCAATCAATAGAATAAATCCCTTCAACCACTCTGGGAAGCTTTTCCGCATTGTAGAAACCTTTGACAGAATGTACTTAAATTGAAAATAATACAATCAAAGTTCTCTAAAATTCCGAAAAAAGCGACGTCGCTCTTTGCTAACCCCTCCGCCTCCTGGTGTGTCGTCTATCGTCGCATTTCTGCCGACCCCCTCCCCCTCTGGAATGTCATCGTTTATGGATGGCCTAATCAACTAAACGTTAGCAGAATTTCCTAAAGTGTACGCTTTTCTAAGCGCTGCTACACCTAATTAATTTCTCTGTTCTTTTCTAAAATAAAAATGGTGACATTGATGTCACCGTAATGTACTAGCACTGTACCCATCATGGCTATTGCCGTGGTGCACACAATTTCCGGACGAGTTAGGAAAAAAATCACGACTGAATTACGAAATATTAAGTACCAAAACTGTTAATTTCTGCTAATTTTTCGCCTAAACGGCTTCTAAATGCTTTCTGAAAGGCTAATTTTTCAAAATTTTCTCGCCCTGCTTGGGCAGCGGCCCAACCAGCCTCTTAAAAATTTTTATTCCAGTGCCAAAATCTTATGTACACAACCAGAATGTACCTGTCCACTGAAATGAAATTTTTGGCCCAGCTACACAAGTATTGGGTATTGGGTATTGGGTATTGGGGTATTGGGGGTCTCAGGTATTGGTATTGGGTATTGGGTATTGGGGTATTGGGTTTTTTAGGTATTGTTCGCACTCTACTAGATAGTACATGAAAAATGACAATTTGTTAATAATAAATTGAACTAAAAACCATTTCACCGTTCTCAGTCTGTTTTTCAACGATTTCGCTCAAACTATCGGGATTTGTTATCAAAGCAATTAAACAAATATTCTGAAAATTTGGAGCGAAACTAATTCTAACACAAAGTCTGTACCACCACTAATTAGTTTTTGGCTCAACTCATAGAATGAGCAAGAGGTGCCGGCACAGTTGGGTGTAGTGGTTTAGGCCGCATAGCCACTGTGCGCAACGTCGTGCGCTCATCCTCTCGGCGCTGCAAGTTTCTTGCCGCAAAGAGTTTGTCGTCGGCACAAAGCTCCAGCCCGAGGCCACCGAAAGCTGATAGGAAAGGCGGAATATATTTTTTTTATTTTTGGTCTCCACGGCTTTGGGTGGCATCTGTTCTACGCATACATGAAACAGGTCATCCGCCGATGGGGGGAGGGGGGTTGGCGGGTCTGGCGCCGGCCCGGGGGTCTGAGCCAAAATTTTGGGGTAGGGGGTGGGCACTAAAAAACTCTCAAAAATCGAAAAAAATCGCAATTTTTTGGCTAAAAATTGCCAAAAATCGTTAATTTGGGCTGAAATACAGCTAAAAAGTGCTGTTTTGCAGGCGATTTTGGCAATTTTTGTGTGTGAAATTGTAAAAAATTGCAAAACTTTGCTCGAAAATTTACTTGCCAGAAAAATCGGAGGGGGGGTCGGTGAAATCGTCTCGGGGGGGGTCCCCATCCGGGGGGGTCTGGCCTAAGTCGGGTGGGGGGCAGAAACCCCCAGACCCTTCCTGTTACATGTATGGTTCTACGCTATTATTATATAGGTTCCACTGTATGTTTATATATTTGAGAAGCCTATTAACATTTTTAGGTTCCTTTTAGAAATGGCATTCGGCTAAGTTACTGTAGGCCAGCGCATAAATCATTTCCATGTTGAAAACCCGTGCTATACATACAGTATGTAGCCTAGTAATTGCACCTATACCTGCAATTGTTTTAGGGCAGCAATCATCCTCAAGTATGTTTCTAGAAACCTAGGCATGCATGTAACAGAGGGATCTGGGCGGTCTGCCCTCCACCCGAGACTTTTAGGCCAGACCCCCGGATGGTGGACCCCCCACCGAAACGATTTTTCCGCCTACAAGTCCTACAGGGACGAATCTCCATTTATCGAACACTCTACAGATTGGACGTTTAAAATCATTCGCTCCTTCTTTTAAAAATACGTACAGTAGTAAATATTTGTAACATTTCACTCCAAGCATCGGAGAACGAAATGAAGAACTATAGAAAACATACATAATACCGGATTTGAGAACTGATAACTATATTTTGTAGCTGAAGCATTACTATGCATTGTACAGCAAACTATGGCTTTTTTACCTTAACGGATTTTTGCTTTGGACCTTTTTGGCAGATGACCTGTTACATGTATGAAACTAGATTACAAACTTAAAACCTAGAGGATAGTGTAGTGCTAAAAAAGGAAGTTTAGTGAAATTCCTGATGCTTCTAAGATTACGCATTGCGTACGCATATGAGCAGTACGCAAAATACGCACTAGTTTTTGCAATGCATACAGGAAAACTCATACGCACTTGTAGTTGGAATGCGTATACGCATTTGAAAAATCTGGTATTAGACAGCACTAGTACAGCACTACAGATGCAACCGAAAAGAAAAATACCGGATACCGGCGGATACCGGATAGTGCTTCGGATAGGAAAATACCGGATTATCCGGTATTTTAATCGGATAATACTTAGAAAATACCGGATAGCGGATACCGGATAGTGTTTGTGAGCTAAAAAATACCGGATAATACCGGATTACGGTTGCATCTCTACAGTACATTAGTGGTGTCTTGTGTGGTTCAGTGCATAGAAGTCTTTCACCTTTACTTGATAATAAAGTGAAACATCTCATTTTCAATAATTCACTGGTTCCAAACCAACCAGCAAATTGCACAAAATATTTTCCAGGTCGCCGCTGTCATATCAATCAATACGACCTTGATTACTGGTTTTTGATTGGGGAAGACTCTAACTAGTTGCTTTGTCGGTGCTTGGTTCACGCAAAACCTGAACTGGTGAATGCTGCTGTACATTTCAGGTTTTCCACGAACTTTCGCTAGCTAAACTGTTGCCAAAACCCGTTCGTAAGGCGTTGCAACCACACAGGACCACCATTCTTAACGCATTCAAGACTTTATGGTCATACTAACTACATACGCTGCAACTAAAAAGAAATCTCGCTGAGGGTTTCAAGAGCTAAGATCGGTCATCTAACATGTTGGTATAATTAATTGTCATTGCCAACCGAGATCGGGCAGACATGTATAGTGGGGGGTCGGCGGAATCGGCCGATATGGTGTGCGTTGGACATCCCTATGGCCCCAAAGTAAAACCCTAAAACAGTTCCGCCCAACTCCCTCTGGGTACCCAGCAATGGCCATCCATGGTTCTCTATGATGAAGGCCATTTTCCATAGTATAACTCCAAAACACCCCCCACGGAAATGACCTTTTCTCTGGGGGGCGAGCAAACTCAGACCCGTGCTATGCAGCGTTCAAAAGCTCACATCATGGGCTATCAGAATTTGCAATAAAATTTATGGCGTTTTTTGTTGTTTCAAAAATAATCGAAAAATGGCCCTCATCAGAGAGACCATGGATGGCCATTGCTGGCTATCGATTGATCACATGATCCTATGCACAAATAGCTCACGCCATTGAATTTGCCGTGTCAGAAAACCTAGTATGCTCATCAAATTTTCATGCCAAACCATTTTATTTGGCTGCTGAAAACTGATAAAATCGTGATTAATGGATGTTTCGCGATCGATTATTTTTGAAACAACAAAAAACGCCATAAATTTTATTGCAAATTCTGAAAGCCCATGATGTGAGCTTTCGAACGCTGCATAGCACGGGTCTGAGTTTGCTCGCCCCCCAGAGAAAAGGTCATTTCCGTGGGGGGTGTTTTGGAGTTTTACTATGGAAAATGGCCCTCATCAGAGTTAACCATGGATGGCCATTGCTGGCTATCGATTGATCACATGGTCCTATGCACAAATGGATCACGCCATTGAATTTGCCGTGTCAGAAAACCTAGTATGCTCATCAAATTTTCATGCCAAACCATTTTATTTGGCTGCTGAAAACTGATAAAATCGTGATTAATGGATATTTCGCGATCGATTATTTTTGAAACAACAAAAAACGCCATAAATTTTATTACAGATTCTGAAAGCCCATGATGTGAGCTTTCGAACGCTGCATAGCACGGGTCTGAGTTTGCTCGCCCCCCAGAGAAAAGGTCATTTCCGTGGGGGGTGTTTTGGAGTTTTACTATGGAAAATGGCCTTCATCATAGAGAATCATGGATGGCCATTGCTGGGTACCCAGAGGGAGTTGGGCGGAACTGTTTTAGGGTTTTACTTTGGGGCCATAGGGATGTCCAACGCACACCATATCGGCCGATTCCGCCGACCCCCCACTATACATGTCTGCCTGATGGCCGCCCGATCTTGGTTGACAATGACAATTAAGCATTACCCTGAACCTGAACTACAAATTTGGTTAGATTTCAGCTTAAACTCTCACTCTTTAATCGTATCTCTCAGACGCAGAATTTTTTGCGTGCCTGGCCATAGGGACATACAATCACGAAAATTTGTGGGAAATGCCTGCATAACAACCGCACTCAAAGCGTGCCTGAAAAATGCTAATCACGCAGTGAATGTTTTTGCATTCACTGAAATTTTCAAAAAATCGTGATTGACTGTGACTGGCCAATCACGCGTTGCATGCAGCAACGCGCATCGTCTGACAAAAAGCGTGATTGACATGTGACTGGCCAATCACATTTATGCCTAACAAACAACCGCACGCAAGGAGTGATTGGGTTGGGAAATATGTGCACAATCACGCTTTGAAAAGCGTGATTCTATGTGGGGTTCTGCTAGTAAGGGCTATAGATGCCAATGTTATTTGCAGAAAACACAAAACAACATTCTGCCATTTAGCAGAGAGCGAAATACCGTATAGTCTCCCTCAAGCAAACTTGAAAAAATAAACGCCCATCGGCATGGGGGAAACCTTGTCAAACCGCTCTGGTACCATACTGTCTATAAGCTTCTACAGCGAAGTTTGTTTTACGGTGTGTCTTAAAAGGTTTAGGTCGCGAGTGCATAGTACTCGAAGAGGCGGTGTAATGATATGGGAGAGAGATGGTTTACCTCTCTAATGGCCATGCACATCAATTGACCGTGACTCTAAGAGTAGGCCATGTTGCATGGCCAGTGAGAGTGACGCGCGATCGAACAATCATTACTCATCTGAATGGAGACGTTTGCCGGAGGGCGGCAGGAGTGACATATTACCCAATCAATGCTAGGGGTCAGTCGGGACTTGCCAGTAAAGCCAATTTCGGGCCTGCCCGAGATCGCACCCTCGGGAGCGAAATCGCCGCGATCCGGCCGGCCCGCCACTGCGCGCCAGTTTCTTGCCGATTAGCGCGCACGCATCATGCACTCGCGTCGCTTTAGCGCTCGCGCGCGCGCCCATCGCGACAGTGAGCGTCTGAAGCGCTTTAGACAGAGCTTCCGCGATCAGACGCGTCAACTGCGCGATTCGTCCAGAAACCTGTCCTCCTCAGCGCGCGATCGAATACGACAGATGCAGCGCATGCCGCGATGGCTGCGGATAATGAAGAAAACCTACCATCAGTATGGCCTGAAGCATGTGATGCTGATTCTGATTCTGGTAGTCTACCAATTTCTGGGCGCCGGAGTGTTTTATCTGTGCGAAATGAGCGCTGCCACTGAGGAGGAGACCCATTGGAGACAGCAGATAACGAAGAATCGGACGAAATTTATCGACTTTCTCATCCCCGAAATGTTCAACAACTCCGATTTTCTCTTCTTCGTCAATCCAATACAGAGCAGACAGATTGAGACGATTCTGACTAGTCAGTTGGACAGATATGAAAGACAGTTGGGCATTAAGTATAGCGATCAGAAGATAAAGTGGGACTTCTGGAGTGCCATGTTGTACGCCCAGACTATTTGTACCACCATCGGCTATGGCCATTTGTACCCGATGACCCCTGCTGGACGCATCTGCACTATGCTTTATGCCTTGGTCGGAATTCCTCTCGTGCTCAGTATTCTTGACGACTTAGGTGAGTCGCTGCTTTTTCTTGCTTTTCTTTATGGCCAGTTCACTTTGTATAAGGAAAATCCGCATTTCTACAACGATTCAGTTTTCTTTGGACAATACTGATTGAAAGAAACGATTTGAATTTGGCGCGTTAACCAAAAGTCCTGATGAATCAAACAAAATTCTACTGTAAGTAAACGGAGGGACCCGCGTCCACTTTTTGCATGCCGTATCGAATTTCTATTTCACTGTATTCTGATTAATTTCTAGTTGGTTTAGTATGAAATAAAAAACTGGCTTTTTACTTTGGAAAGCGGCAACGGCAGTTGAAATTTAAACGTAAAGTGGAGAGTTGTGTAAACTTGAGTACAAATGTACCTACTGTGTACATTTCATACTTTAGGTTAAAACAGAACTCACTACTTACACTACAACTGTTGATGTAATATTGGGCATATACCTGCAGTTTAGCTACCTTACCTAAAATCGTACACAGATCAAGCACAGTAACCTTGGGTCTGGAAAATTTTTCTGAGCATCATTCGACTGCAAAAACAGTAAATACTGTATAAAACTACCGTGTCACGGATTACAGTATTTCTGAACGCAACCCTAAGCCTGAGCCTAAAATCTAAAACCTAAGCCTAAGCCTAAGCCTGAACCTAAGCCTAAGCCTAACCATGAACATAAGCCTAAGCCTATAAGCCTGAAGCTAGAAATGAGCGAAATAGGATGATGATATTGAAAAACGCCGTCTCCGACTACGACTGCAGGATAAACATCGAAACTTTCTTAAACCCAACCCGTGAAACATTGTTTGTTTATACTTGACGCGTGTATGTAGATTTCTGCCAAATCTTTACGTGCTGTTCTGTTCAGTAACCGGCGGCAAAACTAAAATATTCGTTCGAAATGACCTTTTCGCACGGCAAACTCTAATCTTGCTGTTCGCCTATACCAATAAACATAACCAAAATAGTCTGTTCGCATGTTTCCGTTCTTTTTATATGTATTGGTGTTCTTCGGCGATGTCCCAGTGTCAGACGAACACAATATTCTGTTTAGAGTGTAGGTATGCAGGTTCAGTGTTCGCTGAAAGGTAAAACTGATGATTTTTGTGCTTAGTTTTTTACGTTCGCACATACTTCGCACCGATTTGAAGTGCACAGCGTGATTTTAGGAAGAATACACTTCAGCAAAGGTCATAATTATGCTATTAAAAAGGGGTTACAGCCAACAGGCACTAAACGCCATGTATATCTATGGCACCGTTTAGCGATTTATGGCGTTAACTGGCTGACTAAAAAAAGCAAAAGCCTAGCTTCCCAAGCTGCACATCAATATTTGAATTTCGTTTCGGCAAAGATATTACTGGTCTGATAATAATTTGATTCTGTTTGCCGCCGATGTCCCGTGGGACCCCCGACAGATGGCCATCATCCCCTGTCTATGAACTGTCTTTGAACGGCGTTAGATTGACTCCCCTACGTACTTATGCATATGCCTTTTATTCTATCTTACCTACACCCATTTCAATCCACAAACTGCGGCCGTCCATAAACTACATAGGACGTTCAAAAATACAAAATTCTGCACCCCGCACTCCTCCCGACATTTTCAGTACAACGACGTTTTTGGCTGACACACCCCTCCCCGACTAACCTGGTTCTGTGTCCGACATTGGAAATATGCAATAAAATGTACAAAATACGGTAGAAGCTAAGCTATGAAAAAGAAAACTTTTTGGCAGTAAAGTACCATTTTACCATTTTTTGGCAGTTTGGATCACCACCCAATTTTGGCTCAGTCCGAGCCAACTGCCGATCATTTTCTGTTAAATGTACGGGAACCCAGGGTGGGTACTATAAATAGCACTACAGTATATGTAGGCAGTAAAAGTGAGGAGTGACCAAAGTTTCAGGCAAAGTGTTAACCAAGTGTCTCAAGTATCCGTGGTTCCTGGTCAAATGTGCTTGTCGTCGGCTGTTCAGATACTGCACCAAACAGACCTTAGAAGAAATCCGACAGCTAGATGACGAGGACAGAAGAGGTACTGTAGGTCTCTCTTGTACATCTACCGGAGCTTTCCACCTGGGTCTTATAACCGGAAAATGTCTAAATTTGGGGTCACATTTTTGCACCAGTTGTGTCACCCGGGTATGTCTTGTAGGTGGAAAATCTATATTTTACAGTTAAAACTCGATATTCTGCATGAAACATGAAATAGACTGGTTTTGATCTTTGCAACAACTGACTGTACATTAAGTCTGAATAGCTCAGTTTTAAAGAAGTTTTGAAAACTTAGGTAACTTAGAAGCTGCAATATGCTTACAGCAGCTTGCTTATCTAAACCTATTAAATCAAGAACTTTACCAAGATTACGCAGGTTTTAGAACAATTCTTGAACGACCTGAGTTCAAAAACTCCATATTCATTAGTTATCTTGTAAAAAACTTTACACGAAAACACACCATTCTGAGCTTAGACAAGACATGGGCAAAGAGGGGGCTGAGGGCGTTACCCTCCCTCAGGCACTGACCTACCCCGCTTAGTCGGTTGCTACACCCTCAAGAATTTTTTGGAAGAATTTTGAATAGAAAATTATGATAAAATATGCCTGGATTTGGTGTAAATGAGCTCAGAATGGCTTATTTTAACTTATTTTTAAAGAAAAATAAGCCAAAACCCTTGATTTTAGCAAAAAATTGGACTTTTTGGTTTACCACCCCCTCAGCCCCCTCAGGCGCTCCTACCCCTCCCCCTCAGGTACTGAAAATTCTACCCCCCCCCCTCAGCCGAATTGCTAGCCCGGGTACTGCATTTATGTAGGCACTGTATGTATGTATGTAGGTAATGTTAATAATTTACAGACCTGGAGGTGTTCGACCTTCCAATTCCCGTGGCTGTTATTCTAGTGGTTGCCTGGATTTTCATTTGCTCAGCCACTTTTACTATTTGGGAGCGTGATTGGGACTACCTGGTCGCCTTCTACTTCTTCTTTATATCACTCAGGTTACTTACTCTCTTTCTTCTTTACACCCTCTAGAGTTCTTCTTTTTCCGGAATAATGTCAATGCAAATTTTCCCATCCATTCGGAAATGTCATTATGTACTTTCGGTTTAATATTTTTCCTATTTTTTTCAATTTTGTTCGAGCGCCTAGGAAAATTTCCCTGGAACATCTCTATACATATGTAACAAGGCTTTTTACACCCCGCACTACACTACCCACCACTCCCTATGGACCCTTCACCTCAGAGTTTTCTGTAGCTGCGATTTTAGGCATTTTTTATGTACGATTTCAGGCAAAAAATGGGAAATCTGTAAAACAAAACAACGATTTTTAGCTGTACGCATTGAGGCCCAAGTAGCGCTTTTTAACGATTTTTAGTCTAAAATTGCGATTTTTCAGGATTTTCTAGTACTCTTGGAGGTTGTGAGATTGAGCCCAGCTTAGAGGTGGAGGGTAGAGTACTAAAGTCGCTGAAAAGTCGTTAAAAAGTGGAATTTTCTTGCTAAAAGTCGGTGAGGAGCACTGATTTGGGCTCAGATACAGCTAAACAGAACTGTTTTACAAGCAGTTTTACTGTCTGAAATACGTAGAAAAAATTGCATAACGATTGGTCCAAAAATTGCGTGTCAGGAAACTCAGATAGGGAGAAAAGACTATCCGGGGAGGGTGTCTGGTCCATGTCGGTGAGGCAGATCCCAGACCCTGTTCTGTTACACGTACAGTATATGTCTACCTAACCCCAGGAAAGTTATAGCACAGCCGCTCGCCCGAGTTTGTTCGTTTTTCTCACCAGAACCCTATAAGCCGCCAGAAACTGCATAAAGCGAGCTAAAAGACTTGTTAGAAACGTTTGACCGCTATCCCTTACTAGCAGAAGCTACTCCATTTGGAGTAGTACCCCACATTGAATCACGCCTTGCGTGCGGCTGTTTTTAGCACAAATGTGATTGGAAAATAAAAATGCAAAAAAAAGTAATTGGTCAGTCACGCTTTTTTGTCAGACAATGCACAGTGCTGCATACAACGCGTGATTGGCCAGTCACGTCTTTTTGAAAATTTGCAGTGATATTAAAACACATTTTGCGTGATTACCACTTTTTAGGCACGCATTGCATGTCCGTATGGCCAGGCACGCAAAAATTTTCTGCGTCTAAGAGCTATGATTTGTTGTCTTATTATAAGTTCAGAAGCCTACTGTAAGTGCAGTTACTATTATACAGTAGCTGTGTTTTCAGCACAATCGGTCTCGGTGATATCACTCCAACTCAGCCAAAATACTTGTTAATGCTCTTCGGTTACATAATCATTGGATTATCACTCGTCTCTATGTGTATCAACCTTATACAGGTCAGCTGAGCTACTTTTTACTTGTCAGAGGAAAGAATCTTAACCAACTCTAAATGACGACTGCGATAAACTGAAATTTAACCTAAACTCTGTTCTACGTGCGTATAGTACAGTGTATACAAACAAAACGGCTAAGAGCTGAAAAAAACTAGAAAAACATTTAGTTCCTCGAGTTTATGCTAGAAACTATTTTTCAACCTACCTTCTGTTCTGTCATTTTCTAACAAGGGGCCGTTCATAAACGACGTCGTTCCAAAATCCCGATTTTTCGGACCCCCCCTCCCCCCAAAATCGCCTTGCGTCGTTTCTTGGGGACCCCCCCCCCCTACGGCGACGTCGTTTTCGGTTTACCCCCCCCCCAATAAAACGGCAGTACATAGAGTACTGTGACGTTTTCTTGTTACCATACTGCACAATCAATAGAATAAATCCCTACAACCGCTCTGGGAAGCTTTTCTGTATGGAGAAACGTTTGATAGAATGTGCATAAATCGAAAATAATGTAATTGAAGTACCCTAAAATTCCGAAAAAAGCGACGTCGTTTTTTGCTAACCCCCTCCCCCTCCTGGTGCGTCGTCTATCGTCGCATTTCAGCCGACCCCCCCTCCCCCCCTCTGGAACGACGTCGTTTATGAACGGCCCCCAAGCACAAACGCGGTTAGATGGATGAGCACATAACGGGCATTGAATAACAATTATTTTTAAGGTTTAAAGCCACGTTTGCTGCATAATGCATAGTAATGCTTCAGCTACAAAATATAGGTTTCCGTCCAGTCTCAATTCTTAGTAACAGATATCCGACACCTTCTCCATGGAATCACGCATTTTCCATCATATAGTGTTCGAGCGCCGAGTCGACCTGGTGGAGGGGTAGGGGGTTTTCCTCAGGTGGTCGAGGGGGTTTCGCCCAGCGGGGGGTCCAAAATTTCAAAAAGCTCCAAAACGCCTGGAAATGCGTGTTTAGCACGTTTTTTTTCGGTCAGGACGCTAAAAATCGCTATTTTAAGTTGCCAAACAGCGTTTTAGAGCTAAAACCAAGCAAAAAATAACAAAAAGGGCTTCCGAAAAGCACGATTTTTCTTAAATATCAGCAGTAGAAACGCCAAATTCGGTTTCCAAAGGTTTTCAAGCGAATTTTAGGCTAAAAATTAGTGATTTCTGAGCCAGTTTGTTAGTACTGTAGCCACTACTAGTACTTGTATTTTTGGGTCGGGGGTCCCGTAACCTGTCTCGGGGGGTGGGGGTGAGGGGGTTTTGGCATTTCTAGCAGGGGGTAAACCCCCAACCCCCCTAGTACATGTATGTATGATGTATGGTACCACAACGAGCGCTGCTGATTGCCGTCTTTCGCTATATAGTGAAGTAGTCTGTAATTGTAAACCAGTAAACACTTGAACTTGAACCATAATGGTACAAAATCTGAAGGGAGTGTTCCCACACATACCACGTACACTGTACAGTACCGCCGCAGAGCCCGAACCCGAAGGTACGTACCAATACCATATATGGTGTTGAGTGCTTGACCTGAGTGTCAACCTAAGCAGGGATGCCTACCAAATTCAAACTTTGAATTTGGTATGGTATGGTACAGTATAAACTTACCTGTTTGAATTTGATATGGTATGATATACAGTCAGGCACTTAACGCCGTTTATGGTACCGACACCATATAAGGTGCCGGTACCATATATGGTACCGGTACCGTAGGTAGTGGTACCATATATGGTACCGACACCATATAAGGTACCGTCACCATATATGGTACCGGTACCATATATGGTACCCCCTCCTTCGGGACCTGTGGTGGTACCATATATGGTACCGGTACCATATAAAGTGCCGGTACCATATATGGTACCGGTACCATATATGGTACCGGCACCATATATGGTACCCCCACGTTCGAGGTCTGTGGTGGTACCATATATGGTACCGGTACCATATATAGTGACGGTACCATATAAGGTGCCGGTACCATATATGGTACCGGCACCATATATGGGACCCCCACCTTCGCGTTTTCCCGGTACCGGTACCATATATGGTACAACTACGTTCAGATTTCGTACCATATATGCTAGTTGTACCATATATGGTACCGGTACCATATCTGGTACCGTCACCATATATGGTACCGGCACCATATATGGTACCGGCACCCATGGCCATGGGTAGGGGTACCATATATGGTGACGGTACCATATATGGTGCCGGTACCATATATGGTACCGGTACCATATATGGTGACGGTACCATATATGGTGTCGGTACCATATATGGTACCACTACCCTCGGTACCGGTACCATATATGGTACCGGCACCTTATATGGTGTCGGTACCATAAACGGCGTTAAGTGCCTGACTGATATAGTACTAGCTTAATCCCCTAGCCGCCCTGAAAAGGAAGGTAAATCTGGTATTCGACTCCCCAAAAGTGGATGTGTTTTGAATTTGGTTGGTATGATTTTCGTATGAATTTAGTAATGAGGCAAAAAAAGCTTTAATTTTACGAAACAACAACTCCACAAACTTAAGCAGAGGTAATACTAGTATAATTTACTAGGGTTCCGACGATATATCGATATCGATATCGAAAAGTCGATATATCGACCCTTTTTCCAATATCGATATCGATATCGATATCGCGATATTTCGCATCGATATTTTCGATATTTTTTGTGCGGAAAAGTAGGAGAAAACAAAATTGATACCAAGTTTATTTCTCTGGAACAGTAAAAATATACAGTTTATCCTGGAAAACTCAGAAATCGATGGTATAGTCAAAACCTAACAGTGGCATGATAGCTCTCAGGAACATCAATTTCTCGGCATTCTCAGCTTTCAGACATCATGCTTACATTCTTAAATCTCTGCAGCAACACTGAAGAGCTGCTCACTCGGCACACTTGAAGCAGGAGGGGCAGAAGCAGACATGGACTAGCATTTCGGCTGAGGGGTGTAAATTTTCAAATCCTGGGGGTACCGCCGACTGATGGGTGGTTGAAAGGATGGTAAGCAAAAAAATCCGATTTTTTACTAAAGTCATGATTTTTTTGTCATTAAAATAAGTTAAAATACGCTATTCTGTTTGACCTATGCCTAATGAGAGTGGGGGCATCGGCCTGAGGGGACAAACTTTTCATTGAAGGGCTTCAGAAGGGCCACTACGTTTTCTGCGATTCGCTACTAAACTAATATCAGATCGCCGATTCCATCAGTACTTGACTGATAAGCAGTGAGAGCAGTTTGCTCTTTCAAATTTTCAGATTTTCTCAAATAACCATAAATATCGATATCGATATCGATATCGATCGATATTGAACTGAAAATATCGATATCGATATCGATATCGAATATCGACGAATTTTGATATCGTCGGAACACTATAATTTACATACAAACAACACTTTTGACCAGATCAGGATTGGCCCAGAACAGCACCTCACGTTCCAAAATTACTGCGCTAAGTCGACTGCGATCAGCTGATTTGCACTTTCCTGCGGTACTGAACATTCTTTCGGCACCAGCCGTTGAGGTCACAGGTAGGCACAGACAAGAAAGTCATCATTTAAAGAGAAGAAGCCACCGGTCCAGACAGTTGCAGTGTGACGGCGACCCGCGTTTAGCCGCTGTCCACCTCTTGACATTTCTTACAAAACTTAACAGCCGACTGCTAACAGATCAATTCGAAATTATTTTGTTTGAAAAAACGCAAACAAAGGACGAGAGCAGCTAAAGATGGGTGCGGTATAAAATAAAATCATTTCGGCTCACTCGCGTATGTGCTGTGGGTACTGAAATCAAAGACCTGGTACTAAAATCAAACGCCTTACCAAAATCAAAATTTTAGTACTAAATCATTCTGGTAAAGGCCTTTGAATTTGGTATGGTATGGTATAGTATAGAAGGAGCTGTTTTGAATTTGGTTTGGTATGGTACTGGTACTAAATTCAAACTTTGATTTTAGTACTAGTAGAATTTTGGTATGGTAGACATCCCTGAACCTAAGTAGTCTCTCTCCAGTGGTGTATTTAAGAGCCATTTTATATAACAGCTGTAGGATGGGCGGCACACGGCCAAATCCGACCCCTACTTTTTATTGGCTCATTTCAAAGTTCTAAGGAAGGTTTAAAACCCACCACTGACTGGGCTAGAAAAGTGGCGAAACGTTTACCGAAACCGCACCTTCTGAAGAAAACTATACCGCTGTTATATAAAAAATGGCTCATAGGAACGTTGTCGATAATGATGATAGTAAAAAAAATTGTCTTAAACGGCTGAAAACCGTTCCATTTATTTAGGTTCTACCGTATCACTTTATCAGCGCTACTTGTACATAGCTTGGATTCTACAATACATTCTAGGCAAAGTTAGAGCGTACATACGAAGCCGGCCGGGACGACCTCTCAGACCGGATGGCGCTGACGGGTATGGACTATGAGCCGGAGCGGAGGACCACCCTGGGCGTGCTGAGACGGAGCAGCAGCTACTCTCTCAGCAGCAGAGTGGATTCGCCGGCCAGAAGAAGCTACGGCAGCGGTGGACCGCGCAAACTGGTCAACAAACACACTCAGACCCTTCTGTCCTTCCCCAGTCCCAGCAGAGACCCGCGTCCTGCCCTCAGGCTTACCAAAACGCTCGGAAAGGTGGGTATGTCTGCTTTTGGAACCACATACTGGTTGATAAAGGCAGAGTTGGTGGAGTAAATCACTGACAATCTGAATGGAATAGCAGTTAGCGGTCAGATTGGTTTGGTACTGTGGTCATTTCTTAAAATTAACAACAAAAATTACATTAAGCGATACATAAGCAGCTTAAGGTGACATGTACATACTGTAGGTTATGTATGAACGGTCATCACAACACGCAGTGGCGTATCCAGGATTTCGGAAAGAGGAGTGTAAAATTTTTTAAAGCTAAGAAAATTTTGCAAAACTTGCCTTCAAAAACGCGTTTAAAACACATTCCAGGCTTAAAATTGACAGAAATTACAAGTTTGGTAGTTTAAAGTGGCCCGGTTGGGCTTCTGCCCGAGCAGGGCGAGAAATTTTTGAAAAGCTAGCCTTCAAAAACGCATTTAAAAGGCATTCTGAGCACAAAATAGACAGTTTTGATACATAATTCATTAGTTTCGCTTATTTTTGGCAGACTTTCTCTTCCTAATTCCACCGCAAAGGCGGGTGTACGTACCCACCCTACACCCACTGGAGACGACACTGACAAACCCAGAAATTAAAGTACAATAAAACCGAAAACAAATTTTTGTGAGAAAATTTATAAAGGAAATGAAACATCGCTTTCTGACTCTTTTCTGTCTGATAGAGCACAAAACCAACTACTACAAAAAATGACCAACAGTTTGGGGTAACCTCCTTGCCTTGTCAGAAAGGCCAACCTCCCAACCACACCCTCAGACAGTCTATAGATAGACACCAACCCGAAAATACAAGTACTGCTAACAATCTGCCTAAAACATCACTAAACTTTTAGCTTAAAATGTCTGCTATCTAATTTATTGTTTACAGTGCTGTTATTAAGGATATACGTATAGGTGGTTTCAGACATGGGCTAGCATTTCGGCTGAGGGGGGGGGGGTAGAATTTTCAATTCCTGAGGGGGGCTGAGGGGGGGTAGGAGCGGTTGAGGGGGGGGCTGAGGGGGTGGTAAGCCAAAAAGTCCGATTTTTTACTAAAATCAAGGTTTTTTGGCTTATTTTTGGTTAAAATAGGCTAAAATAAGCTATTCTGAGCTCATTTACACCTAATCCAGGCATATTTTTATCATAATTTTCTATACAAAATTCTTCCAAAAAATTCCTGAGGGGGGGGTAGCGGCCGGCTGAGGGGGGGTAGGTCAGAGCCTGAGGGGGGGCCCACCCCCCCCCCAGCCCCCCCCCCCCTTTGCCCATGTCTGGGTGGTTTAGAAGTCGTTTTTCGTCATTGTACATAGAGTGCGAACAATACCTAACAAACCCAATACAAATACCCAATACCTGGAAAACACCCCAATTCACCCAATACCCAATACCAGTTCGCACTCTAAGTACACTTGTTTAGCTGTTAAGGACAATTTGGCTGTTTAAAATTGCAATTTTTAGCATTATTATTCAATAATACGGCCTAAACCGTATTATTCAGGCGTTTTGGTGATTTTTAGATAGGGGCGTGTAACAATTACGTAATCGTGTTTTTGGCCATTTTCGGGCCCCTCCCCTGATAATCGCTCGTAATAATTTCCACACCCCCTCCCCTAATTACGTAATAATTTCGCTACGCTCGAAATTTCAATTTTTTTGCCGAAATTTTGGCGCTCAATTCCATGTAAAATGACGTTTTTAATAAAATAACATCTGTATACGGCAAGATATTGATAATTTTCTTAACTTTCTTTGTCGATGAGCTACAACTACATGTACGTATAGTTTTCATTTTACATAGAAGCCATATTTGGTGGCTTTTTGTTACAGATGAAACCAAACTGTATTGGATTTTACGGCTGCTGAAATATACCAGTTTGCTGATGATCGATAGTCATAAGATAAAAGATTGCGTCGATAAGTGCTCTACCCTTATAAACTCTTAATAAGATCTCAAAGGTCACTGGTGTCGATCCGATCCGACCCGATCTGGCGGGGGGGGCCGTACGATGTATGTACAGCCCAACGATCAGACCTGCACGGTCCATTTCGTTACCCCTGATATCGTCATCTCGGACGTTTGCCCTTCTTTCACTGCCAAGCCATGCTGTTGGGCGCCAGGTACCAAGAGAGTGCCTGGCGTTGTGACGTCATGGTGCTGTCAGCTCCCAACGGCCGCCCGGCCGCAGGCACTAAACCGGGTATTGGCCTTACTGCTGGTCTCTCAGACAGCTCCTAACGTCGTTGATCTTCCCTCCAACGCGGCATGCTTTTTGGAGCGGCTTTCGGTGCAACGGCAGCTCCAGTTGGTTCCCATTTTACCTACTCACTGTAACCAGTTTTCGGTGGCCTGGGTGGAGCTTTATGCCGACGACCAACTCTTTGCGGCAAGAAACCTGCCCCGCCGAGTGGATGAGCGCACGACTTCGCGCACAGTGGCCATGCGGCCTAAACCACTACACCAACTGTGCCGGCGGTCACTGGTGTCATTTAGCATTTGAAAACTTGGGAAGCCCTGACTTAAACGGCAGCTGCCCTCAAATCTACACGTTCATCTAAGCGAAACTGAGAAAATGTAAGCCAATTGCTTCAAATTGTACATAAAAACAATTAAAATTATGGTTAATTTAGTGATCACTGTGCTTAACAAATTACGTAATGAAATCGCCAACCACTATCCCATGATCATTAATGATTTGGATTACATAATCTTTGCACGCCCCAGGCAAACCACCTCCACATCCCCTCCCCGGTCCATACTCGCATGTCAATGATAGTAGATGGATTTTAGGGCAGAGTGATGCCAACCTCAGTCTCGATCGATGACGTAATGAACATGGTTGACACTGAAGATGGAGACATGGTCATTCTGACTGCTCTCTCACGTGAGGTGTCAATCGAGAAGGACCTCGTGCGTCAGGCCTCTTGCTGCGCAGCTCAGGACGATAACGACAATGTCACCTCTCCCTCAGGCCCCATTGCCATCAACAAAGTCGAGCCGAAACGCCCCGACGCCGCGGCCTTTTTGCCGGTTCAGCAGAGTCACCCCACCATGCAGGACATCGAAGAGTTAGAGGAAGAAGAGGACAAAGTCCTTCTCAACCCTCAGCCCTCAACCAGCAGCACCTCTCCTTTGGCCCCGCACCTATCAATGTCAATGTCTGCACCCCCGGCTGTGCACTTCCGCAGCAGACTGAGTCTCATCCCTGAACATCAGGGTCTAATTCAGGAGGAGGAGCAGGAACACGACGAAGAACTGGCTTCTGGGTACGGCGAAATTGCGCCCAAAAGTGAGAGCAATGGAAAACTGTCGACCATGCTGGGATTTCTGCAACGCAGTCGAACTGGAGATGTGTGAGGGTGTACATGTCAGGACAGACTAATGTGCTATGATGTAAGCCAGTAGTATGTAATTGTTTGAACGCTAGAAGCATAAAGTTGGTTTGAAGTAATGTAGTAGCCATTGCCAATTGGTGTGCCCCGGGTACTCTATTATGACAACAACCCCTCAATTGCGTTTGATTGTGGTAGTCAACAGCAACGGTAATGTCGTTTTTTCACGAATCTCTACCATATGTTTCACAGGAAAAAGTCTTAGAAACCGAGTTAGTTTTGTGTGCGCAGTCAAGATACGGCTCATTCTGACCGATTCTGCAAAATTCCAATAGTGTATCTGGGTAAAGTATTTCAGCATTCTCTGGTATGAGACAGGCCTGACCAACTATCCCGTATGTTACGGGGCCCCCGGCATCTGTGAGAGCGGTTGTTTGCGGGTTCGAAACCGATCTAAGCAACTGGAAGTAGTAAAACCCAACCCAAGCCGCCGAAAGCCTGTGATGGCTAGTAGGCAAGCAAATGGCAACCGAACCGGCGCTGCTGTTTACAGTTGGTAGGTAGCACCAAATTTCAGGTAAGTCCAGGTTCAGGTATCTCTAAAATCCAATTTCAGGTTCAGGTTCAGGTACATTTTTCAAAACTACCCAGGTGGGATGGGATGGGGGCTTTTCTCTATAATCGCCTTCATTTTTAAGCTACAGTACACGTACAATGTTCTTTAGCGTAGCTCCACCGGTCCCAACCAGGGGACACAGATTTAAGCTGTATGTGCCGCACAGTCGGCTAGACTTACGCAGGAATTTCTTTGCCTGTCGTGTTATACCGATATGGAATAGTCTGCCATCTGAAATTGTGGGCGCACAAACTGTATTTCAATTTCGTTTAAAGTTGTCCATGATGGACTTCTCGAAATTCCTTTTTGGGCGGGCATTAGAGCCGGAAATCGGCCCAGCCCTCCCAGTCTAAAGCCGAGGTCAGTTGGAGTCTTGTGTTGAATAAACTTTGTTTGTTTGTTTGTTTGTTTAGGTACAGACAGAGATAATGAGCATTAGTCGCTTTAGGCACACCATTTTTAAGGACAAAACTGTAGAGCGTCAAGCAATATGTGGTGATCTAACCAATTTCAAAAGTTGACATTACGTGCTACTTGTACCGGGAAGTTTAAGACAAGAAAAACCTGAAAAGTAGGTACCGACCTAGTAGGTGTCAGGTAAGTACTTTTATTTTCAAGTAGGTTCAGGTTCACAATTTTCAGGTTAACCCAGGTTTCAGGTTCAGGTTCAGGTATACCTACCAACTGTACTGCTGTTGCACCTAATGGCGGGCCGAGTGTCTACGAACAATAGCTGAAAACTTAATACCCAATTCCAATACCTGAGCCCCGCATAGCTGGGCCAAAAGTTTCATTTCAGTGAACAGGTACATTCCAGTCGTGAAGGCAGGATTTCTTTGCGCAGGAATTAAAATTTTGATGAAGGCTCGTTGGGCGACTATCTTCATGGGAACCGACTAACTAACCGAATGCGCATAAACTAAACGCATATTTTGTAACATCCTTAAGCAACGTAAAGTTACCTAAGTCACGCAACTGCGCTTACACAAGAACGCATTTCAGACCGACCACATGAATAAAAATTTGTTTATCGAAAAAAGCAGACTTCTTTAACTTTAAAACTCAATCTACAAAAGGCAGCCAAGAGCATGAGAGACAAAGAAAACAAACCAAAGCAGTCGACTGAAAACTGTTTATATCCTTCTTTGTTTCTTAGGTCTCGGCCCTAACTCCTTCAGCCTAGTATTGTCCGTGATGGAGACCACATTAACGCCGGCAACCACCAGACCTTTGACTGAATCGATTCTACCAGGACCCAGCCCCTGCACCACAACACGAACCGTCTTTATGCCTCGACGCAGACAACGCTGACCGCAGGCCACGCCCGTCGACTGCGCTGCTACTGTGGTTTTCTTGCGAGCGTTCTTGAACCCCTCCTTACCACAACTGGTATCTGTTATCGCTCTGTCTGTCTGAAACATTTCAACTATTACTACCATAAACATACATGGGCCGGAAAAATGGGTTCGGGGTAGTCAAAATCCGAAAATTTGGGGGTCGGCCTGCCGGTTTGGGGGGCGGCGATTTTGGTGGGTGGGGTCAGGAACAAAAGTCGGCTTCAGCTGGGTGGATGGGGTCGTTTGGGGGGTCGAGCCCAAGTTGGGGGGTGGGCAAACCCCCCCAGACCCCCTCTAGTCATGTATGACTAGAATTGTAAAAAAAAATTTTTTTGAAAGCCAATAAAAAAAAGCTTTTTTATGAAAATTTTTCATTTCGAAATTTTTTTTAAAATTTTTTCCTAGCATGAGATATAGCTTGTAGGAGATGCAAGGATGCATCAGAAGCAACTTTAAATACAAAAGCTGATACTTTGGTTCAAACATAGTGTTACAGCCTGAGAGTCGACATTCTACCTGCAGCATTGCTCACAGAGCGGCTGATGCCCTTCAAAACCTATTTTTAGGCTTAGAATAGGCAAGAAATTGATAGAACTGCACCGCTAATGTATATCTGAGGCTAAATTCAGCGATTTTCCCCCAAAATTTCCATACTGTGAATAAAATAAAAAATTTTCGAAATGGGCCTTCAAAAAAAGCCTTTTTTAAAAAAAAGAGCCTAACAACACTATGTACGACCCTAAATACAGAGTCTTTACCGGTGAGGGGTAGAGGGTCCAGCATCTGCCGGCCAAGGGAAGGTCCCATGGTTCAATTCTGGGGGTTTGAGCCCAAATTCTACGGAGGGGTTTAGAGATGTTCCATAAAAACATTCCAATTACCAATGGAAAAAAAGGAAATTTTTTCCGGAAATTCTCCAACGGAATCGAAAAAGGTTAAATATTCACCCGAAAGTACTGAAATTTCCTAAATTACTAAAAAATGTTAAGTAAATTGCATTAATATGAGTTCTAAATAGCAGATATTTGTCAACTAAACGCAGTAGTCGCCAGAAAACATGCATTTCATCAAGTTTGGCTACTGATATCTCAGTTGTTCCCTGCCATAATGCTCAGGCTCTGTAAGAAATGCTAATGAACTACAGATAAAATGGTTAATTATGGTCATAGAGGCCTTTTCATACAGTTCCGGTGCATAAGAATGTTATATAGGCGTTAAGAAAAGGAGCGATTTGGCATTTCTGACATTTTTTGACACTGGAAAAATATTATAGACATTGCTGAAAATTTTCCAGAAAGTTACCGGAAAATTTTCAGCCGACAGTGCCATTGCACAGGCCTACCTTTTTCACCTTTCTTTCTATCTGGGCCAACAAATCGGCCGAGGGGGTGTAGAATTTTAAAGTCCTGAGGGGTTAGCAGCGTCTGAGATAGTGGGAAACCAAACAACTACGATTTTTGGCTAAAATCAAGGTGTGTTGGAAAACTTTCGTGAAAATTTGTTACGTATTTTCAGATTTTAGTTACACCTAATTTATGCTTACTTTTGCTTTATCATTTTTCCTATACAAAATTCTTCCAAGGAATTCCTGAGCTCTGGTCAAACAGAGGGAGTAGGCGTAGGTCAGAGACTGAGAGGAGTCAAACCCCTTAAGCCTCCTCCTTTACCCATGTCTCCCTCCATCTACTGTATAAATGCGAAAATTGCTAAAATCGACTGTAATACAGCACTTTTTAGCTGTATTTGAGCCCAAATTAGCGATTTTTCATCATTTTGCCCAACATTGTGACAACGTCCTTAGACAGTCGTTTCAGACCTTGTTATGACATGCTATACACTTAAAGTGAAAGAAAACTCTTGAAAACAGATGCCCCCAACGGAATTGGGTTGGGTCAGACCCCCAAGACGAAACCCCAAGCCGATTTTTCAGGCAAGTAAAGTATCTAATTTTGGCAAATGTTTAAACGTTTTAAAATTACAGACTTAAAAGTTGCCCTGGCGAAATCTGAATTGAACCCGAATTAAACAACCACCAG
>JASANB010007381.1:0-24723 GCA_030248155.1 Sabatieria punctata | reverse complement strand
TGTACTTCGTTCAGTTACGTATTGCGCAATGTCATCAAGAAAATATATGATGTAATTGAAACATGCCTGTACCCAAATGAAGACAGTGAAGAAGACAGTGATGAAGATATTGCTGATGTATATGGCAATAACGCTATAGAAAATTAGAATAGGCTCAAAAAACATAAAAAAAATGCTATGCCGTCCTTTCATTACTGAGTTAACAGGTTTTCGAAATATAATATTAAGAAATCCATTCATGTGTACAAGTTGAACGCCTCACACAGTTGATTCGCTTAGTAAAGAAGATATACAGTAACTTAGCCAACAATTGCACAACAACTGTGTGGCAACCAATTGAGCCAATCATGAGTTAAAAGGAGTCAATCGTGAGTCAAAATGAGTAAATCATGAGTCAAAATGAGCCAAAATGAGTCAAAATGAGCCAATCAGAGTCAAAATGAGCCAAAAGGAGTCATAAAATGAGTAACCAGCGAGAGAAGGGCAAAGCAGTGGGCATTTCTATGCTATGAAGTTTGCAATTTGTACTTGCACAATGTACTTTCAGAAAAATGCAACTGCTATCACTGACTAAAGTCATTTTCTAACCTCACTTTCAAAAGATTGGAAGCAAGCAATATGCCCCTCTGCCGATAACCCGTCCTGCTCGTGTTTCACCACAATTACGTAAGAGGCCTTTGATCAGTTTACACTTTTTACATAGTTTTAACGATTTCACCAATAAAGACGTAAACCCGTCCTGCTTGTGTTTCAGATAACCGTGTAAAGAGGCTCTGCATTTGCAGACAGTTTGGTCTAAGAAAGTTACTGTTTATTTGTTTACTTATGCTGCATATAGCCGGCCTTTAAGAATTTTAAGCGAATTGACTAGGTGGTAGAGTGGTTAGGTTCTTGCCTTAGCATTTCCAATACCAGGTTCAATTCCCACCCGAGGCAGAATGTTTTGACTGCTGGATAGTTGTCTAATTAGGTGCACGCTCAAGAACAGTTGCAAATTGATCGGAAACGCTGGGCCCCATACTAAAATAAAAATAAATATTAAAAGTAGAAAATAAAGATAAAAATAAAATAAACAGAAAATTAGAAAATAAAATTAAAATAAAATCAACAGAAAAGTAAAAATGTAAAGTAGAAAATAAAAAGCAGAAAAGTAAAAAGTAAAAAAACAGAAAAGTAAAAAATGGGCGGGGCCTAATTATTTCGACCAATCAGATTTTGCGCGACAGTCTCACGCCCGGTACTACTTTGCTCTTACTGCGCAACGTTCTTTTGTGAAGCTAATTTGCGCATGCGCTAGGGATGTGGCTCTTTCTGGCGTCAGTGAACGAATGTTCATTGGGTACATGCAATTTTTATATATTTATTTATTTATTATTTCGTACAACAGTACATGAGTAGCAAACGGTACTAAAAATGACTCCAGTGCCTACTCAGAATATGTAGCAATACCGCTCCGTATAGCCAATGGCGACCTCATGCAACAAATACAGTAGTTGTGGATGATAAACCGAACAGTGACACCAGACATGGTGTGAGCCCTCATGTAGTGACCGCATTGCACGCAGACCAGCAATGAAACCGGAATTAGAATTGCGAGGTACATATTGGCTCGCACAAAAGAGCAGCCAGTGTAACAACGATTGTACTCTGGCCCGTGAAACCAATTTAGTCTGGCCGTACTCGCTTCTGTTGGGGATATCGATCACACTCTTGCCTGCCAACTACTTCTCATTTGGCTTAAGAAGATCTATTGTAAGCGGGAACAACAACAGAAAAACAATTGAATTGTGAGCAGGCGCGCTCACTCGCTGCAGTTGTTTTTCGGCAATAACTCGCTTACTTTTCGTCGTAGCGAGTTGGGAATGGCATTTTTTAAATTCTCGCGTCACGCTTGATCAGGCTAATTGATTCACTGTGTGACATGGTGTCTGACGATGAGCCCAGTCTCAAGACATTGAAGGTAAATTTGCGAATTTCGCGCTCCTGCTTTGTAGCAGTTCGGGGAGGGCAACAATACAACAGGCATCCGCCGTTGGGGAAAGGGGTTCAGGGGTCTTAGCCGAAAATTAAGGTATTGAGGTTGGTCACTAAAAACACTCAAGAATCGCGAGAAACGGAACTTTTGGTTTAAAATCGTAAAAAATTGCTAATTTCGGTCATATACAGCTAAAATGTGCTGTTTTACAGACGACTTTTGCAATTTTGGCATCTGAAATTGTAAAAAATCGCAAAATCAATTTTCCCAAAAAATGCCAGAAATCGGAATGGGCAGCGGAAAAAAATCGTCTCTGGGAGGCCTACACTGGAATCTATCTTAAGGCGGGTGGGACAGAACCCTGACCCTCCTGTTACAGTCTATGGATTCTATGGGTGTCTTCGTTATTTCCATGGGGTACAGGAAAGCAGGAACTTCTCCAAAATAATTAGGGGTATCTCGCTTTTTTCACTGGCCAGTCTAAGGAGCTTATGGTCCCGTTAACTCCGATCGGCCAGCCTTCTGGCTACATGCGCGAAGATTTTCTGAAGGGATTGGTACAGGCGGTTGGCCGGAATCTCGATGACAGTGTCGTCGGTGCCCTTGACAGTACGGATATGATTGCAAGAAGTTGCGCTACTCTCAGCCAGGCGCAGCCGATGACAGCCCCGAAAAGGACAGTTCTCTGCCAAAGTAAATGCGTAATTGATTTTTATTTCTATGATTTTTTAAACTGGTGGATTCAGAGCAAGCACAAGCAACACGACTCGAAAGCCGCGTCTCAAAATGGCAGATGTAATGGCGGAAAATAAAAGACTGACGACTGAATTTGGTTTAGACCCACAGGCCGGCTCTAGACCCCCTGCTCCCCTTCGGCGGATGACCTGTTACATCAATGCTCAATTGAATTCCATTCATGAGCATTTCGTATTTTTCTAGAAATAGAATGAGACAAAGTATATAGAAAGGCAAGAAAACGCTTAACATGCATTTTGCGAGAAAGTCAACTTAGGAAGGTCAAGCAACTTTTTTTTCCCGGATCCGGCTGGTGTCGAAATATGTTAAAATAGATACCAAACGAACACCAACGGTGCATGTTCGAACATCGGGGACCCCCTAGAACCTGAGCTGTACCCCCTCAAAGTTGGGTCACCAGCCACTTTTTGACCAATTTTTTTGTGTCTGACAGTCTCAACTCAAACGATCACCATTCTCTCATTTCTCTAGATACAGAATTGGTCTGCACATGGTTCGATAGCTCTAAGGGTGGCCTTCCTAGCGCTCTACCCCAGGCTTCCGGAACGGCTACCCAGTTAGCGAGATATTCTCGAAAAACTGAAAAATTTCCGAAAAACACCGCCTCATTTTTTTCCGAAAAATCGTTATAACTTCTGCCAGATATGCGTCGTCCGTTCAATATTTTAGATAATGATACAACACTAAAGGCCAAACAAAATTAACATATTTCGGATCCAAATTGTGGTTGGTGGGGGGGGGGTGTTTTGCGATTTGAAGACTGTCGAAAAAATTTTTTTTGCTCAGAATCAAACACACCAGTCAGTCTGATGCAGGATGACCCGCTGATTCCGAATATGCACTCGGATCGGCTGGATTCCTTCTGGTTCGGGAGTTATTGACCTCCAAATTCTTGACAGACAATATTTCTCAAGTGGCACTCCTCATTAGCATGAGTAAGAAGCGTGCTGAAAAGCAGTTTTTCTTATGCAGTTTTTGCTGCTGATTCCGAAAATAACTATATTTCCTCTCTGCGATGCCGATTTTGGAAGATATGGCCATTTTAAGAATTTGCAAGGAAAATGTATGAACTTTGCATGCCATAGCAGTTTGAAAGGTGACTCAGTTCAGACATGTGTTGGGCACAGACCCATGCAATTTGCTTCATCTAATGCAGTTTTTCACGCTGATTCTGAAAATGAGAGCCGTTTTTCAATATGCCCGCTCCCACATGAGTTATTGCCTCCTGGTGCCCTGTCATTTACATCATAAGTGACTGATCAAGGAAATGCATGAAATGGCTCCTATTAGGTGTAGTTTTCTTCGCTGATTCAGAATATGACGCTATTTTTGCGGTACAACCACTGGCCCGTGACTTATGGCCTTCTAAAGTTTTATCAATACCCATGGTTTCCGGTGGGGTCATCTTGAAATAGATAATCATTGTTCCGGCACTTGTAAAGGGAATCATGTATCAGTAAATAGTCTACCTGACCTATTTTGAGCCGCTGATTTCAAAAATTACCATAGTTTTACCCTGGAAGAACCCAATTTTCTGATACAACCCTCCACAGTTATGACACAACAATATGACTGAATCATAAAAACCAGAGCCTGAAGAAGAGAGGTAAGGTCATTTTTGAAATCAGCGGCTCAAAATAGGTCAGGTAGACTATTTACTGTTACATGATTCCCTTTGAAAGTGCCAGAACAATGATTATCTATTTCAAGATGACCCCACCGGAAACCATGGGTATTGATAAAACTTTAGAAGGCCATAAGTCACGGGTCAGTGGTTGTACCGCAAAAATAGCGTCATATTCGGAATCAGCGAAGAAAACTACACCTAATAGGAGCCATTTCATGCATTTCCTTGATCAGTCACTTATGACGTAAATGACAGGGCACCAAGGCCGCGTCGGTGGCTCAGTGGGTAGCTCGCTGCCTCTGAGTCACGGCGGCCGCTGCATCCCTAGCGGTTGTAGTGGTTCATCCTCTCGGCGTGGCAAGTTTCTTGCTGCAAAGAGTTGGTCGTCGGCACAACGCTCCACCCAGGCCACCGAAAGCTGGTTACAGCGAGTAGGTAAAATGGGAACCAACTGGATCTGCCATTGCACCAAAGCCGCTCCTACAGCATGCCACATTGGAGAAAAGATCAACGACGTCAGGTGCCGTCTGAGAAACCAGCAATAAGGCCAATACCGGTTTGGCCTCTTCGCCGGGCGGCCGTTGGGAGCTGTCGGCACCATGACGTCACCACGCCAGGCACTCTCTTAGTACCTGGCGCCCAACAGCATGGCTAGAGTGGCTTGGCAGTGAAAGGAGGGCAAACGTCCGAGATGACGAATACGGGGGTTGCGCAATGGACCGCAGAGGTCTGAGCGTAGGGCCGTAAGGCCCCCCCCACACATCGGATCGGATCGGACAGGGCACCAGGAGGCAATAACTCATGTGGGAGCGGGCATATTGAAAAACGGCTCTCATTTTCAGAATCAGCGTGAAAAACTATATTAGATGAAGCAAATTGCATGGGTCTGTGCCCAACACATGTCTGAACTGAGTCACCTTTCAAACTGCTATGGCATGCAAAGTTTATACATTTTCCTTGCAAATTCTTAAAATGGCCATATCTTCCAAAATCGGCATCGCAGAGAGAAAATATAGTTATTTTCAGAATCAGCAGCAAAAACTACATAAGAAAAACTGCTTTTCAGCACGCTTCTTACTCATGCTAATGAGGAGTGCCACTTGAGAAATATTGTCTGTCAAGAATTTGGAGGTCAATAACTCCCGAACCAGAAGGAATCCAGCCGATCTGAGGGCATATTCGGAATCAGCGGGTCAACCTGCATCAGACTGACTGGTTTGTTTTTGATTCTGAGCAAAAAAAATTTTTTCGACAGTCTTCAAATCGCAAAACACCCCCCCCCACCAATCACAATTTGGATCCGAAATATGTTAATTTTGTTTGGCCTTTAGTGTTGTATCATTATCTAAAATATTGAACGGACGACGCATATCTGGCAGAAGTTATAACGATTTTTCGGAAAAAAATGAGGCAGTGTTTTTCGGAAATTTTTCAGTTTTTCGAGAATATCTCGCTAACTGGGTAGGTTCCGGAAGCCTGGGGTAGAGCGCTAGAAAGGCCACCCTTAGAGCTATCGAACCATGTGCAGACCAATTCTGTATCTAGAGAAATGAGAGAATGGTGATCGTTTGAGTTGAGACTGTCAGACACAAAAAAATTGGTCAAAAAGTGGCTGGTGACCCAACTTTGAGGGGGTACAGCTCAGGTTCTAGGGGGTCCCCGATGTTCGAACATGCGCCGTTGGTGTTCGTTTGGTATCTATTTTGACATATTTCGACACCAGCCGGATCGGGGAAAAAAAGTTGCTTGACCTCGTTCCCTTATAGCTAAGTTGACTTTCTCGCAAAATGCATGTTAAAAATGTGCAAAAGTCAATCTATGTATACTTTCAACGTGTCGGTCATATAGGACCACCCACAGTTTGACATGGACAGCTATATCACTGCCCACCCGATGAGCTGGCGAGAACAACTTCCCAGCAGCACTGTTCTGCGCAGTTTCTTTTTCACGCCTGATGTCTCCAAGAAGGTAAAATTACTGATATTATTGCACTACACACCACTGGCTTACAGGAGCTGAAAGCCGTCCGAGATGCGCTAAGGACGCAGATGTACAATCAGTTCACGAAGGAGGCTGCACAGTTCGCTGTTGCGCAGCATCTGTCTGCAGCTGACAGCTGCACACAGCTGGGGGCCCAGATTTTCACCTCTCGCGGGCAGAGACTGCAGCAGGATGTTGTGAGAAGAGTCCGGGCTCAGATGCATAGTCTGCACAGCACCGAGAGCCCGATCAGTCGGAGAGTAGAGAGGAGCGAGTCGGGCAGTGACCGTTCTGGCCCGGATCTGCCGCGGAAGGCCAAGCGTACAGGCGACGCCAAGTCCTTTATGAGAGTAAGCCAAGAAAGTGAGAAATTAGACCAGCAGAGCAAAGACTGCACACTTCTTGAGTTAGTGTTCCCTGCACAAGGTGAATATTTCAGAAACGCCCTCACCGCAGACAGTTGAGACCAGTGCCCCGCCAGCTGGAGAGCTGCCACACAAGCGCGAAAAGCGCACACAGGAAAGCCGGCAGGAGCGACTGTACTTATTATGTAAAGCATGTTTGTTTTATTTTATTAAGTATGTGAGCTCAGATATTGCAGATGAGGAGTTTGTGAGCGTGTATGGTGCCCAACATACCTCGCTGTTTCAGGAATGCACCAACTACGAGCTGGTGCGGTTCTGGCAGTAAGCGTATGAGGGAGTTTGCTTGCGTTTTAGCAACATGTCGTCATCCAGTCAGCAAACGTTAAAGCGCAAAAGCAGCTAAAGTGCCTAGCGAAAGTGAAGTAAGAGGTGCCGGAACAATTGCTTCGCGAAAGCGAAAACGAAGGGAAGCGTCTTTCGTAAGAGCACGAGGCGTAGTTGGAGGTGGCTAAGGAGATGGAGGAGGCGCTAGAATGATGAAAGAGCGAAAATGATAAAATGTGAGATGGCAAATTGCGATTAAACTGAATATTTTTTATTATAGTGATCTTGGGCAGCACAACGTAGAAATGGAAGAAATGCTGCACACAACTTACAAAAATCTGTTAACTTTACAAGAACGAGCGAACTTTTGTTATTGAATAAATTTTCATTTAGATATGGAGCAGAGTACAGGCGCTTTGGTGTCACAGTTGTGTAGTTGGGCGCGAGGCGAACAGAGTTGGTCAACTGCTACTGTAGGTGCCTTTTTTAATGGTTTTGTGATATTTCTTAAAACAGGCAGAACAGAATGGTTTGTAACAGAGGAATTGGAACGCTGCCACCGTCACCGACTTCCATCGCCTGTAGTCAGGAGGAGAAGCGTTGTAAACATGTATCAAACAGAGACGTTCTGAAAAGAAGGGTTGTGACGGTTAGTACAGAGCCCAGCACTCAATTGGTGAAAACGGTGGGTCCCAAGGACAAACGAGACGGAACATTGGTTAGCAAAATATACTGTAATTCTGAGAAATGTACCTTGTACCGTATAGTGCTGTTTATAGTACCCCCCTATTTATAGTACCCCGGGTAGGAGTGGGATAGTGCAGAGGAGGATGAAGAAGAAGAAATGACGGAGGATAAAGATAATAACTTTACAAAAATGCTGAACTGTCTAGAAAGTTTCACACCATAAAAGCATAGTGTTTACAGATATGAGTACAATCAGGTAGTGCAGCGAATAGAAGCACTAGAGAAACAGATCCATGCGGTAGAAGGAAAGTGCAACTTTTGGTCAGAGCGTGTCAGAGTAATGGAGAACAGAAAGACTCATCATCCTCAATCATTGAAATTGAGTGTGACTTAGTGATTTCTTTAATCGTGTGGAGAGAGACAATGTGTTTCAGCGACTCGTTACAGCTTATTCTGTTGGTCCATTAGTTTCAACTGTTGATATCTGATAATCTACTGTACTAAAGGTATACTAACAAAGGGCTGTCACAGAGAAGGGCTCGCAAGAGCGAGTGGCGTCCTTTTTTGGGTATGTGTTTCACTACCTGATAAACTTATACAAACAAATCCTGTCACCTGCAACCGATGCAGTCAGCAAACAAGTATTCGTAGGCTCCAGCGTTCCACTAATGTACTGATTAAAGTACATAATCTTATCCAACAAAAACGCTCTTACCTGCAGAGTCAAAGGGTCAACTTCTGCCAAAACAAAGTAACACAAAGTAACAAACTCCTTTCCTTTGTGGACTACTCGGGGTCTTTCAGTGGGCTGCAGGAAAAAGAATGGTGAATCCATAGCATAACTTGGCTTTGAAAACGGATAGCCCAGTTGTCTCAAACTTGATACAGCCATCTTGATATGGGGCTTCTAGCAAGAGATGCACTTGTCGTAAGTCTTTTTCCATTTTAAACTGTCTTCAAGGTCGCCTAGTATCGGATCGGGTTTTCGTTTGACCTCTGGGTAGGTATTCCTGGTCTGGATTCCTGTTTCTGATAAGTTGGTTTAAACTCTCGGGTCATACATTTTTGATCTTATGGTTTATCTAACTTAAGGCAATTTGTTTTCCTACTCATTGCGAAAAAAGAGGGTGGATAGAGAGGTCAAGTTAATACAGTTGTGCTTGTACAGTAGCAGGGCAGTTTCGAGGGTGCCCCAAGAAAGGCCAACTCTAGATTCGAAATGCGAGTGAAAAGACGGAAACCTCTCAATAAAAATCGATTTTTAACATTTTTTCTGCCATCTCGGAAATTAATTTTCGATGAAAAACCGGAAAAAACTGAAGAAAAAACAGAAAAAAAGCGGCTTGAGTTTATTCCGGAAAACAAACAGCCCTGTTACACACGCACACAGCAATCGGTAGCCCAAACACTCGGCCAACTGTGCTGACATAAACTTCTAGTCAGTAGGGTAATTTTTTCCGGACCTCCTGGAATGTAAATTGGCCTATCTTCAATACGCTCTTATGGTGGGTGAGTAGCCGTAATAGTAAACTAACAGAGGTACTTCGAAATTTTCGTAGAAAATATTGAGAAGCACTGTTATTTTGTGAACATTTTGAACCTAATCAGGTCTACTACAGAGCTAAACAGTCAGGCACTTAACGCCGTGTTTGGTATGGTACCGGTACCTATGGTAGTGGTACCATATATGGTCATGTGGTGGTATATATCATATACGTTCGCCCACTGTGGTGGCACCATATAGGGTACCGGTACCTTCGCATTTACTGGTACCGGTACCATATATGGCACCACTCTGTTCAGATTTACGGTAGCGTCATTTTTCTTTCTGTTTTTGATGCAAAATCTTTCTATTTAGAAAAAACCTGTCATTTTGTCAAAATTTTGAAAAGTTGTTGTCTTTTTATTATCGAAATATCGAGAATTTTTTCAGATTTTGAAAATTTCGAAAGGAATGTGTTCAATAGTAATGTTTAAGTGCAAGGTCAAGAGAGCAAACATGATTCGCTGATTGGTCACAGAGTTTTAACGAGCACCATGATGTGTCACAGAATATACTTTCCCCATCCTCAATAGATCCAAGCGCAAATCATGTTACAACAAATGTGTAAGAATACATGATAAATTTCAAACCGTATGAAGAGGTACTCAGTAGGAGTGACTCAGAGAAAACGGTTTCTACTTCCCAACTGAAGAAAATGTATTGCACTGTAGTTGTCGGGTTACAAATTTTCCTTATCGTATGCAAAGAAAGATAGGAAATCAATAAAAACCACTCTTGCTTGGTTGGCTTCAGAGTCTAATGAGAAGAAATAAAAGTGCACTTAGTGGTCCACAAGATCTCATCATCCTTTTGTGCAGAAGACAGATGGAAGATGCCATCCATTTGTGCCCAGGCAACCTTCGAACCAACAACTGTTCACTGTCTAATTCTGGTCGCAACCAGTCAGACGGCTCAACCAACTATCTATTCAAGTCTACTTTTCAGCATCAACAAAAAGATCAGAGGAAATGGCCGACAGTTCGGTCAGCTCAGTGGCCAAAGTTGTGTGTGGGTTTGTGCCGGCAACGACTGGAAGGTGGAGGGATATTTTGGGGCCGATCGACCATCATGGCCCTGCTACACACTCAACCCAACTCGACTTCCTGCGCTCGCCGTCTTTTATTCAACTAACTCCGAACTGTGCATTTAGCACAAGGATATAAACGTTTACATAATAATGTTACGCATTATGTTAAAAGTTCTCGGTATAGAATTTTGCTTGACAGCGTATACGTGTACAGGACCAACTACCGTCGATCTTTCTGTAACAGGATACGGCTTGTCCAATACAACTTGACAGATGAACCGCCAGGGCATATCTGGCTACCCAAGGGGCGGCCATAATTGATTAATAGGCAAGAGCACTGTAACAGTTTCTTGTGAGATTGTCTTGCACACACCATAAAATAACAATACAGTAAAACACTACACTACTCCATCAAGAACCGTCAAAAAGGAGAACAAATCGGCGGACCCCGGCCTCACGCCTAGGGCCAACCATCAGAGTGCAGCCACCCTAATTGGACCAGTAACGCGGCGCCGTTTTGGCCTGGTTCACCAAATAAAAGGGCGCAGCCTTGAGGGCAGGCGTCAGTCCAGTCTTTATTTCAAGCAACCGGGCTTTTGTGATTCTCCAGCTACTACTCCCTCCCAAGTCAACTATTCAACAACTCCACCTGTTCCCCCATACTACTCCTCGTTCAACCAGCTAATAACCAGTAACCCCAGAGACGTCTCAAATGAGTGCCACGGAGGTAAAACGAGCCAAGGCATTTGCTGAACGCCTCTATCACCTGCACGAGGACAACCCAGAGGTGATCGCCCATTTTCGGTCCGACCAGTATCACCCATGGTTGCTGGTTTTGACTGGTGTTGGAGCTTCTCGGCATAAACAGACAGACTACCTATGCTTCGCCGGGGTAATGCGACTCAAATATATTCTACCGTGCCACCCAAAGGCATTTGCTACAGACGAGCCAATCGGAGGCGCCATTAATTATCGCCTACGAAACGACCTTTCGAAACTAGAACTAGAATGAAGGTTTTCGGGGCGCTCACTACCGCATTCCTAACCCACTTAGGCGCTATTTAACCACCAATTCTTTTGTACAACAGTCAGTTCCCTTGCTATACTCAATAAAAGTTCATCTTACTTTCTCTCCAACCTCTCAGGCAGTCCATCCGGTCAAAACACCTTATACTTTTATAGAACGCGTGAACATCAAATGGTCCAGTTTGTTTGGCCGCTTACCTAAACGTTGCTAGTTGGTCCTTAGACAGTCAGCCAGTCAGATCCTTTTGTTACTTTTTAAACTGCTATGACGGACGGAACTCCTGCAACGGACCGGACTCACGTTGGTTCCATTTTCGTCTTCTGTTCTGAGAACTGCAAAAAAAATGAATGCTCAACTCCTCTGCAACGCACGGCTAAACACTGGCAACCACCACGCAGAGCGGCTGCTTCCAAGTCAACGCGCAGTCGCAGATTAGTTCGGGCGCCGCCACGCCCAAGTCCGTGTAGGTTTAGGTGTTTAGTTCTTGTTTGTTTGTTCGTTGTCGTCCGTACGTGCTTGACAATTCATCTCCGTTCTTGTTTCTTGATTCCCGGAGTGTCGAACGTTAGGTTCGTATTTAAAAATGTTATCAATCTATGCTACACAATCATTAGTTGATTAAACTCAATCAAAGTGCTAGTATACACAATGAGACACATAATATACAGTTAAGCTCTAAACAAGCAAAAATAATGATGTGATTAGACAAAAGGTAGAGAGGGTTATTGATTACATCAGGTAACACAATAAGCTAGTTAGGTCAGACGACAGCATTACAATAGTAAATTATTATGGTAAATGTAGACAACTTCTTACTGGCTGTCACTCACCGGTAGACCCGAAACCTTTCTCTCCTCTTTTGGTAGGTTCAAGTTTTTCCACCGGTAGCAAGTATGGTCGAACGATTGGAAGGCATAGGAGTTGGGCTACACGCTGACCAGCATATAGAGTCCGTGATACTTCCGTGAGATTGGTCATCAGAATCTTGATGGGTCCTCTGTAGTCTTCATCAATTACACCGGCCAGAATATGCAGTCCCAGGGCTGCCAAGGAGGATCTATCCTTGATCAACCCACAGCACCCTTTAGGCAAATGTACAGCTATCTGGGTGTCAATATAGGTGAGCATTTTAGACCGTACCAATACTTGGTCTGGAGTAGTCAAGTCAACTTTCACTCAACTCTCTGCTACACCATACTCAGAACTTGGAAAATTTGCCACCTTGTCAATCGAAATGCTAGCCCAAGTCTGCCAGGGACTGAAGTGTTCCATTTATGCAGGTTCTACTGTATTGTTATTTTATAGTGTGTGCACGACAATCGCACAATAAACTGTTACAGTGCTCTTGTCTATTAATTAATTATCGCCGCCTCCTGGGTAGCCAGATATGTCCTGGCGGTTTGTTTGTCAAGTTGTATTGACAAGCCCTACCCTGTTACAGAAAGATCGTCTGTAGTTGGTCGTATATACGAATACCCTGTCAAGCAAAGTTTCATACCGATAATGTTGAACATAATGTGTAACGTTATTATGTAAACGTCAATATAAGTAAAAGTTTGCAGGTAATTAAATCAAATTAAATTGTTGGTAAATCGGTCAAAGTAAATTAAGCACGCTTCAATCTGCATTGAGTGCTATTGTTGAATGCACTGGCTTTAGCGGAATTGCTGCTTTCCAAACTGTACTCTGCAAATAATGTTGTTTGAGTTTGTCACTGTCTCTTTCAATTTAGAAAATGTATTCTATGCATGCAAAGCAGTTTCTGGCGTTTGGAAAATAATCATTTTAGTTTCCTGTTCAGCTACAATCCTCCTGTTACAGCGAAAAACATAAATGTAATACTGATTACTCTGTCTTTAGCTTCTGAGATAAATAACGCTCTTCAAACATCGATAAGGGAACAAGCAATGACAATACAGTAAAGAAGTAAATACGGTAAAGGTATTTATACAAATCTTTCAATATCTGAAGAACCTACCTGAAGAACGGTACCGCCCAACAGGTGCTGCTGCCAATTCTAAGATTATGAATGACAGGCACAAGTAAGCAATTGTGCAGCATTGCAACGGACATGGTGATAAGCACTTCAAAACAGTGAAGTGAGACAACTGGGACAGGCAGATCGTTTCAACCTGCCCACCAGAAAGATAATGGAAACTGAATCCGCTCTAGCCATACTCTATCAGAGAGAAAAGCACGTAGCTCTTTTTCTGCCGGCCTGCGCAGACAGTTAATGGAAATTGCATCCGGTCTAGCCATACTCTATCAGACAGAAAAGCACGTAGCTCTTTTTCTGCCGGCCTGCGCAGACAGTTAATGGAAATTGCATCCGCTCTAGCCATACTCTATCAGACAGAAAAGCACTTAGCTCTTTTTTCTGCCGGCCTGCGCAGACAGTTAATGGAAATTGCATCCGCTCTAGCCATACACAGCTGAATGATTTGCAGCCCTCAAGCTGTATATGCTGGCTCAAAGTCCTTTTATTCGTTGTCTTTGACTGAGGTAGGTTTTCACAGCCAAGGTTATACAGATTTACTCTTTGTTATAATCTTACGACCTATGTACACTAAAGAAACGTACTAAAGTTCTGTATCCCAAGTAAAAATCCCAGTTTTGTAAACTATGAAGAAACCATTTAGAAAAAAAACAAGGTTGGACTCCTTTCTTACAACGTGCGCATTCAGGGGGTGGTCAAATCAATTATCAACACTTCGACCATCCGTAAGTGTGCCAATGCGAGAAACTTCAAAGAACGATTCTGCTTCTGCAGGAAAAATTTTTTAGATCAATTATATCCTTCCTTACGGTCTTGCTTGCTTTGTGTTTAACGACACAACTGTTGGCGGAACGGTGCAACGAAATGAAAAGTTGCATGGAATGCACCAGTCGGAGCAGTTGGACTGGGCATCAGTGCCGTTGCTGCCCGCCAACAAGCTCGTGCCATGCGCATGGCTCCATCATGAATCCATGTGCAGGAAAGCAGAAAATAGACAATGTTGTTAATTGCCCTGACCCATATGCAATTAATGGAACATTTGATGGTATAATAATTATTGAACAATAATTTCTGAAAGCTACATAGCCACTGTAGACACTACTAGAAATCTTTAGCAAAAGCAAGAAGTGTTTTTTTCAAAAAATTGGTCTAAATTTAATAGGCTAGATAAGATCAGTTTTCATGACGAAAATACAAAATAGATTACAAAGGAAACTGTAAAACTCGCACCAACTCTATAAAAGCAAGGATGCTACTCACTGCAGCATTGCTGTGTGCTACCACCAACACACGTCAAGAATTAGAATTAACTATGCGAATGTAAGGCTTAATTAAACTAACGAGCATTCTGGTTTTCCCAGTGCCCGGAGGACCAAACACGATGGTTACTGGTAGATGCTGAAGAACCTTCAGAACAGCCTGGCGTTGGGAAGCGTTCAGCTGCTCCAGGCCCAAACTGTCCACGTCCACAGTGGTTTTGGAATCCACTTTGTCCAAAGTTATCTTGGTCCTTTTGGGTAACTGACTCTGGCCGGAGCCCAAGAATCTTTCGGTAGATGCAGACTGTAATCTCCAGCATCTGGGTCTGTGACCATCAACTGGATTGTGGGGTCGATCTGGGGTTCTTGAATTCTGTTGTTTTCATGTAGGGCATAGCACTTTATCGCTCCAAGTTGATCTTGAGGTTGTGGGTAGTGTCCCCAGGGCAGATGGTTCCCTATAAAACTTGTCCATTCGTGTGGTGACACAAATGCCAGTTCGAGGCAAAATTTCTCGAACTCCCGTCGCTTGGTCACCAAAAACTCTGTGGCGGCCGCTGGCACACAGGGTTAAAGTAGATGGAATTAGCTGCGGATTCGGGCATTGCTACTGACCTAAGCGGACGAACTGGACTTATAAAAACAAATCTATTCTTAATGCCCACTCTCTCTACACATCCTTTTATCTGGCGCTCAGGGGCGGCCGAAAATGGTTGTTAACAACGCGAATGTAAAAGGCCGACTGAGGCTGCCGTGGCTCGGCAGAGGTTAAAAGAGAAAACCCGGTTTCCTGGGTCGCGTAGGCTGGGTCAGGAATGCAGCGGCGATAGAAAAACTGTTCCGTTGCGCCAATAGATTTGTTTTTATAAGTCCAGTTCGTCCGCTTAGGTCAGTAGCAATGCCCGAATCCGCAGCTAATTCCATCTACTTTAACCCTGTGTGCCAGCGGCCGCCACAGAGTTTTTGGTGACCAAGCGACGGGAGTTCGAGAAATTTTGCCTCGAACTGGCATTTGTGTCACCACAACGAATGGACAAGTTTTAAAGGGAACCATCTGCCCTGGGGACACTACCCACAACCTCAAGATCAACTTGGAGCGATAAAGTGCTATGCCCTACATGAAAACAACAGAATTCAAGAACCCCAGATCAACCCCACAATCCAGTTGATGGTCACAGACCCAGATGCTGGAGATTACAGTCTGCATCTACTAAAATAATAATTAATGGTTTGTTTGTTAGAAGTCAGAAGCGCAATACTTTATAATAACCAAATTCGTTCCTGCAACAGTAAGACACAGTAGTTGGTAAGGAACCTAATTATGCGTTGCAATTATTAACTAGCCGTCCGTTTGTTGATTTTATGTTTGCGCTCCATAAAGTGTTCGCTTGTATACACGGCGCCTTCGTACCAAACACCGTGTTTAATCTACGCGCATTCCCACATGCACGTACATATACATATGTATTGAAGAAATTATACAGCGGTGCCTCTATCGCTGGTGATTACGCTATACTAACAGTTTTATTTCAAGTCCAGTTTTTTACTGGGCTACCCGAGATACCAGATAAGCTGCTCAAGTTTAAGGCCTGCGCGAAGAAAATACGTACAGCTGCAGAAGAAGTATTTAATTTGCTCAATTTCTGATACCATTCAATAGAGTTAGCAGGGTAGTGTATTCCTCCTATTTGCTCAATTTGAAAAAAACTACTATTCAACAGAGTCAACAGGGCAGTGTATTTCTTTTTTTTTAAAGTTTATTATAACGTACATGTACAGTACATGTACGTGTATTCCTCCTATTTGCTCAATTTTTGCTCAAACACCATTCAACACAGTTAGTAGGGCAGTGTGTTTCTCCTCGTCCACGGTGCGAATCACCAGCCAGCGCATGAATCGAGCAAGGAAATCCGCCGCACCCAGTCTTCTCGCGCACTCGCCGGGCGACGTTCTTGAACCATTCCTGGTCCAACCGGGTCAAAGTGACCGCAGTTAATCGAGACGGGCTGCGCTTTACTTTGAATAGTGGTGACCTGATACACCGGTTTCTAACTAGAGCATCAGTATTTAAGGCCTACTCAGATTTAAAACTTCATTCGCACCACTTTGCTTTCATCAAGCTGCTCTGCTGTCCCGGCTCTTTTAATACTTCATTTGCTTTACTTTACTTTGCTCTTCCCAACCTTGGGTCCTTGACCAACCTGGCAGCACATTATGCTCCCAGGCCAAGCTGGGAATGACAGGGGTAATGTATGAATATGTCTGAGGCTAGTAAATTCCTAGCAAATTACTCGCTCCCTCGATCTGAAATAAACTAGCTATTTATTTGCTAGGCGGCGCTTTGCCAAAATTAACTTGCTAGGAATTTGCTATTTGCTAGCCGATTTCGCCCAAAAATAAATTAACTTGCTATTTGTTATTAACTTGCTGGGAAACAGTAGTTCAGAACAGACAGTGACGACAGGGCTAGTCTAAGGTCAAATGGAAACTGCCGTAAATGCGATCGGATTACAGCTAATTCAGGCAGGGCCGTATGCATACTAAACGTTCGTATCGAGCATCAAGCTACTGCAGAGGTCACCCCTAAATGGACGCATGCGTCGGTTTACGAACGGAGACGTTGCACTTTTTTGGCCACAACTGTATTTATAGACTACTGTACATAGTATACACACTGGTTCTTTCAGAATGGTGCAAATGACCTTCGTTAGAGGTAAGTTGGCACTTCAAAAACATGACAACAGTACAGATGGGAATGCCCAAATTGCACATAGAGACCCACATAGTTGTTGTATATAATAATAAGATGAACGCTAATGCCAGTTTCCGTAGTGGCTCAGTGGTAAGTACAGGAGTCCAAGGAAACGACACACACGAATACAGCAATAGACAGCATTTCGTTCTGCTACTACAATATACGATTTATCGGCGAGTGTTCAGAGTGCAGCCAGCAAGTAGCCTGTGATCAAGAAGCAATTGTTACTACGTATGTAACAGCTGCGTGTGCGTTCAGGCAGTACAGCTGCTGCAGTTTCCTTGTCTACGAGCCAGTTTAAATTAATGGCGACCTTTATTAAGCTAGCAATGTTTGGGCGAGGTTCTCCAATATTTTGCAATTCCCGGCTCAAATTTTGTATGCAGACATGCATTGATGTAAGAAATATTACCTGCAATTTTCGGCTTCCTGGAGCAGGCCGCGGTTCCAAAATTATGAAAATAAATAATTTTCGTTTTTCGTTAATAACTCTTTTCAGCCACATCATAATTTATGTGAACGGGTACTCTATATTTAGCTTGTGTTTATGTTATGCATATATGTTTATGTAAAGGAGGCTTCGGACCTTGTGCCTCTTCCTGCTCAATAGCAGTTGGCAACTCTTTGTAGTAGTCCGAAATGACAAATAGTTTGAACAACAACAAGTTGAAAAAGGGGTCCATGTTCCCATTTGCGTATAGAAGTTTCTCAGGTAGTGAACATACGTACAAGAGTGCAACAAGGACGTCACTCGCTATTGCTAGCCCTTTAGTACGACGGCGCTTTACCAATGAGCAAACTGCTACTAATGTGTAAACTGCTTAGGTAAACAACTGCTCCATGGGTCAAAGATTATGTGCGCTTCCTATTTGAAAAAACGCATCGACAGAAATATCGATTTGCCCATGAATTATTTTGCATGCATGAATAATTTTGCATGCTCTAAAAATAGCTAATGCTCCTGTGTAAAATAGGCAGAAAAGCCAGGCAACTACAAATTCATTCTGTGTAAAAAATTGAAAATCGTTATGCGAATCAGCCAAAGGCATGTATGGAACAATCATCGATCTGAGAAACAATTAACTGTGCTCACTAGACTTTTGGGGCGTCAAAATACCGTAATTATCAGGTAGGCTGGCCGGTTCAGATGCGGACAAGAGACTATGTGAATTGCGTTTTAACCAAGTTTTTCTCCCCAGCTATACGGACGCTCGGCCCCGATATTTTGCCGATGGCGTTGCCGACGCCAACCGACTATGTGAACCCACCTTTAGGGCCTCTGGGAACCTGGTGTTTCATGTTACCTCTCCTTGAGACTTGCTGTTTCATGCTGTTCTCCTTTTTCATGAGAACGACCTTCACGGCGGTGTGCTGCCGTACGTTTGGCATTACTCATGTTGAGGAGATCGAGCAATGGTCGAAAGCTGTTTGAATTATAAGACATAGTGCATAAGTACAATAATGAGTAAAAAGTACACATTTATATATGACAGCCTCAAAGTATTTGGTCATCGCGCTTTATCGCAACAATTTTCAATTTCAATTTCAATGAATTTTTTTTCGATATTGAATGACAAATTCAGAAAGATTTTTCCTTTAAATATTGTATGCGATTATACTGCCACCTGTTGTGCAAAAGTTGAAACCATGAAACGGCCGCATTACGATTAAACCGCCATCTGTTGAGCAAAAGTTGAAACTAAAACTTGTATAAACACAATGTATTGTTGTTCTGGGACAGAATTAATTTCAAATCTACAGCAAATCTGATTTACCAACTTTAATCCCAAAAAATTTCAAACTAAACCTGAATGTTTTATGTTCTGCTAGAATTTTTGTTTGCATTACAGTATGTCGTCAAGTCAACAGTTAAAGCACGAAAGCAGTGAAGTGCCTAGCGATAGCGAAGTAAAAGAGGTGCTGCAACAATTGCATCGCGAAACCGAACGCGAGCACGAAGAGACGATGGAACTGATTTTCGAAAAAGAGCACGAAGCAGAATTGGAGGTGGCTAGGGAAATGGAGGATGCGCGAGAAAAGAGCGAAAATGATAAAATGTGAGATGGCAAGTTGCGATTAAAATGAATAAATTTATTTATAATTATAGCGATTTTCGGCAGCACAACGTTGAAATGGAAGAAATGTTGCACACAACACAACATACAAAAAACTGTTAACTAAACAAGAACGAACGAAATTTTGCTATTGAATAAATTTTCATTTAGATATGGAACAGAGTACACACACTTTGGTTTTACAATTGTGTAGTTGGGCGCGAGGCGAACAGAGTTGGTCAGCTGCTGCTGTAGGGCGCCATGTAACGTTGAACAAAATCATCAGTTGGACGATTTCGTCTCAAGAGCCGACATTTATAAGATTAGAGAGCCAGTTGTCCATGGAGCAAGTGCGCGATTTGAGCACATAGTTTTTGAACGAAAAACGTAACTGGGCGTCGATTACGGCACTTCTCATACTGTGCGCAGAAATGATGGCAGGCTCCAACTGCGATCGTACGAAAATACAGTTATTTTTCCGAGAACTGTTAGAAACGAACAAAGCTGACCAGTTTGTGCAATCCCAAAAGGGTTGGTTAGCGTATAGAATAGAAGATAGGGAATTGCGATCATTAATGTTTACACTTACCTGTTTTATGTCGAGTTGTGTAAAATATGGTACTTGTTAAGGTGACAGTAAAGAGAATTTGCTTTAGCAGCTGTCCAACATGCGACCAACTGGGTACAGCCTCTATTTGTGCTATAAGCGACAGCAGATCGAGACCGACATTAGCTGGCGAGAGGTGTGTCAAGTGTGGCACAGCTACTGGGACCAGCTCCAACAACAGCAGCGAGAAGATTTCAAGTCAGCCGCTCTCGCGATACGACAAGCCGGCCATACCAATGTGGTCGGCTGGAATAATTTGCTGGCTGTGGCCGAGCAGGTGCTCGAAGCTGACATTCATAACCAATTGACTGGTGTTGCTGTTGCTACTTAGATTTTGCGGTTGTTAAATGTATTTTTTGGATTGAATTGTAGGACACTAAATAAAAATTGTACATGAAGGATTTTTTTCGGTCCACCACGCTTGACACGGGTCCAATAGCCCCCATTTTGATACAAAAAATTGGTCCGGCATCCCTAATTTTCTCTTACCACCAATAAAATTTGTTTATCAAAAGTCTCTAAAGAGCAGAGCATCGAAAAGAAAAATTTTTTTTGTGCAAAAAAGTATCAAAATGGGGGGTTTTTGGGCTATTGGACCCGTGCCAAGCGTGGTGGACCGAAAATCCTACAGCCATTACTACTTCGTTACAGTGCACATTTCAGAACCCACTGCAGAAGCCGACCAAGATGGTACTTGATTGTCCCAATGACAAAATTAGTATAAAGTTATTGTCAATGACTTAATGTAAAATTTGTCACACAGAATTTGTCTAAAAATGCATTGTTTTCCACGGGTGGGCCAACATTTTATCACTGTGCGGGGAAGCTGTTTGACTAATGGAATTTCTAAATTCAATTAAGAGCCGGTCTCTGACAGCGTCGACCCTGTCTCCCACGCCCTATTGAGAGTTGAAATTTTGACTTTCACCGATTCCGCCCAAATTTGGTGTGGTAGTAGCATCTGACGAGCTATACTGGACCTGCAAAGATTAGTTCGATTCAACGCTCCAGAGTGGAATAATGCGCTCCGGAAATTTTCGCTCCTTAACTATGGGACGAAAAATTTGGAGCTCATTTTCTCGGGAATTAGTGCGAGTTGCGAATTAATATTTGGGGCTTTTATTAGTTGCTTGAATGTCTCTCAAACGCACTGCTTAGATTTACAAATTTCGGTAAAAAATTATTTTCGACCCCCTTTGACCCCATAAAACCCCCCAAAATACCCCCCAGACTGCGCTTTTTTATTTCAGAACTTTGTAGCGCTATTATTTCTGCATTTATTGGTGTAGCCATTCACTTTTGCTATTGCCGTGTCATGACAGTTACGAGCAGACATGGGCTAGCATTTCGGCTGAGGGGGGGTAGAATTTTCAATTCCTGAGGGGGGGCTGAGGGGGGTAGGAGCGCCTGAGGGGGGGCTGAGCGGGTGGTAAGCCAAAAAGTCCGATTTTTGGCTAAAATCAAGGTTTTTTGGCTTATTTTTCATCAAAATACGTTAAAATGAGCTATTCTGAGCTCATTTACATGGATTTGAGGTATGCTATGCTAGGTATGCTGCACAATTAATTAATTGGTGTGCTGGTTTTGTAAACGTTCTCACGCTAAATTTAAGAGTCAGTCTCTGATTCGATCGAGTCTCCGCCCTTATCCCTATGTCAAGTTGAAAATCGAACTTTTACGTAGAGACCTGTGCGATGGTGTATTAAGAGGCATTCATGAGTTATGTTAAACCTGCAAAGGACATGACATGGACTATAGAATTCTGAACAGCATGTGTAATTTCATTATGTAAAGATAAATCAACCTTCGATTGGCGGTTCCCACATGACAAAAAGGTATGTGCACAAACAAGAAAGAGACTCGCTAGCAAGCACTCAGAAAGAAAAGTCTATAAATCCGCAGTCATGGGCGATCAGAAAGAAGGGTGGCGCAGAGTTAAAGGCGCTTTCTATGTGGTTTCACAATGAAGTATGATTATGCTGGGCCTTTTCCTGGTTGGCGGTTCTTCCAAATTCGGCAATGTAAATGTCGTTAATTTTTTGTTTCGTTGCATTGTTGGGCTGAGGACATCGATACAGCTGCTCAAAAAGAAACATGAAGATATTTGATGGAAAAGGGTAAAGAAGTTCGATGTAGATCTGATAGACGTCGTTGCACAAAAACAATAGAATGGGAAGCGGCATAATCATAATGACCTTCTGGCACAACTTGCTGGATTTCGACGGCTCTTGGTCATTTTCTAGATCTCGGTCCTGATTTCTAAGTAGGAAGCGTCTGGCAAACAAACCGGTTTTCCCTTTATCCACAATTTCATTCAAATTCGAGTGGAAAAGTAGTCTTTGGGGTGGGTTGAGTTGGAAGCCGTTCTTTGAAAAGGGGTGAGTACTTTGGTGTTCTTTGCTGCGGGGATGCATACTTTTACACAACCTTCCGTACCTAATCCAATGACACAAGCGAGCGTTGTAATGAGCTTTTTGCCTTCTTAAAGTGGTTTCTCTAGTGGTAGGTCGCTCTAGTTCTACCTTCATTAATAACCTTAACTGCACCATAGATTCCGACAGTCTGATGCGTGGCGACAGTGTGTTCTGCTACCCTGATCACAAACATTTCCTGGTATCTGTGACGCGTTGGTCGATTGTGGTTTGCAGGCGCGTGGCTGTGGCTCGGCAATGCACGGTGCCGGTGTAGTGCACGCAGACGGCGAGACCGGCCGGAGATTTATGTTGACAATAAAGTAACGTGGTGATAGTAGGCACGGCACACACTAACGCACAGACTAACTAATCTGACAGGGCAGCGCAGTCGGCCGACCTGCCAGTTACGGCTAAAGTCTATTGCAACGCAGGGGTGACAGCTAAGGTAATCACCACTGCATGCGAATACCCAATCACACCTGAAACGTGTCGACACAACTACAATATGTACGCACTCACACGACAATCTGGACCAAGGGCACGAAGCCCAGACAGCCTGGCGATCCACTTAAACCAAAGGAGGACGCCATGCCAATGCCTTGGCATCTCTGGACAACCAAACCAACAGCCATTTAAGATAATTGAGCGGGATCGAGTCAGGGCAGAAGTGCAGACCTACCCCAATGGGAGAGAGGATTTTATACCGTTTTTTTGCTATTTTTGCGAGCTTTATCGAGATGTAAAGCTCGTGAGCAGAGTTTCGAGCAAGCTACAGATGCCCACAAATTAGTTGAATGAGCTGACCTGATCATAACAGAGCTCATAATCGAGCCGAGCGCGATTTGTAGGCTCGTCTCATGACCATCTCTACTAGAGACTGCCCAGGTTTTCTGTGCAGAGTTGGCCTTGCGGCTTCCTGGTTTGTCTGGCAGCCCAAACTTTCTCAACTCAATCAGCGCTGAATGACCCATTCACAAGGTAAAACGGTCACTCACCCCATGCCTATATTGAGGGTAAAGTCGGTTTGATTTGTTCGTAAGATTGTAAACACATATACACATAAAAATCGTTTCTAAAGTGAAGCGTTCAGACGAAGAAATGCCTCAGTCCACTTTTTGAAAAAATTGAGTTCTACTCAGCAGCACAATCCTCTAACTATAGACATGTTAAACACAAATCAGTTAATCTGAAAACATTCTATGTCATAAGTTACACCAATGCAATTTTTTAACAGAGCTCGAAATTCAGTTGAAGAAAAGCCTAAGTCCAAGTCAAGAGCCTCAATATTCACACACCGAAAATTTAAACTTTGGCCTAGACAGCTAAAAGTTGATACAGTAATGCATAGTATAGACGAGTTCTCAAACGCCTGAAAAGAAATACCAGATTTGATGCTTCAATTCGAGGAAACGGTAATCGGGCTGCTTAACTACAGTTGGATCAAAATTTCGAATTTGATATTCTCGCTTACTAATCAGACTTAAAAAACGGGGGTTTTAGAGTACTTTTTGACTATTTAAGAAGCATCGGTCGAATTGCGTATTAGAAAAAAAACATTTTTTCGACCCCTTTTGGCCCCAATAGTTTATCTGTAACCCCTAAAATCTATGCTCTATATTTCGGATTATTGTAGCGCTATTCTTAAGCTACAGAATGGTGGCAAGAACGCTAGCGTACGCATACACGTTCTGGAGTAAATTAGCTAATGGCTGAAAATCACAAATTTTTCCATCATTTACCAAGGCTGATAAAATTTTGAAATCAAATTTCTCATTCAATAATCATTGTTTAAACTTAAAAATCGGAGGCCTTAGAGTGCTTATAGACTAGTTCAAGAAAGTTTGATCGAATGCTGCTTTTGGCGACTAAAATGGGCCTTGGGCCACATTTTGGCTCCTTATTCTGCAATATTGCAACGTAGCTTTTACATTTCAAATTATTCAAGCTCTATTTTTAAGCTGCAGATTGATGGCAAGATTGCTAGTCAACTACCCGGAGTTCTGGAAGGCAATCAAGCCTACTACTAATACTGTTCTGTTATTCTTTCTGATCTGTTTTAAATTTGTGAATATGGACTTAGGCTGTTTTATGGTTTAGACCTTAAAACAGCCTAAGTCCACTATCACAAATTTTTAAAAATATGCAAATCAGGAAACATGTGGTGGCCCAAACTCAGGTGCAGAGTAGCACTGGTATGGGCCTCTTTTGGCATAATACACTTTAGGCCATAGCATTTTGCAAAATTTATTTCAGGCTGTTCGAAAACTTTGAACGCGTTTTTCTCGTTTCATCTATTTGTGGACTGAGGCATTTCTTCGTCTGAACGC